>BOPN01002841.1:17500-20000 GCA_017312705.2 Penaeus japonicus | reverse complement strand
GGATACTTTCCCTTAAATACATATAAATCACTTCCATATTTTGTGTTAAACTTTAAACTTTGCTGCGTAAACAGATAAACGTATTCGTGTTTCCATAGTAACGAAATCTGCTTTGTCAATTAGTAAGCAACTCGTGTTTCATTTTAGATTTTGATGCATAAACAGTTAATTCTCTTTATATTGCTCATATCAACTTAATTTTTCTGAACAATTACTCTGCTCTTAACCCCTTGCAGTCGGGAGATAGCTTGGCTTGCCCAGTCTCCTGGATGGCTTTTATTTCAGCGCAGAGCTGCTTCACACAATATACTTTGACTCTCCCCATTCTCTTTCAGTCACTCATTGTAAAACTAGAGCCATTTTTGTGTTTTAATTATTGTGTTTTATTGTGTTTACGAGACTTATATGTGCCATATGACAGGCTCTAAAATTATATTATAGGATCCATATCAGCTCATTATCTTCTTTATACCCAGTGTGATAGAAGTATTGCTGTTTTATGGGAGGACATAAAACAACTTTATTTTTTCATATTTGTGTACTGTCATGAATGAATATGAATCATATGAATATCAACAATGAAGCTAACATGAAGAGGTAGGGAAGAAGAAGGAAACCTATGCTTATGACAGTGAGTGCCACAGCATAAGGCAGCCTTGTTGGCACAGGAGCATGGTTTGAGTCACCTTCCTCTTTTTGTTCTGCCTGCACATACTTCATTTGAGGTACTTGAGAGCAAGAGGTCAGTAACTTACTGTGTATTGTGTACTCTATAAAGGTAGTGCTTGATACAGACAGCAGATGGGTGCCATTCAAGGCTCTCCCTCATGCTGGTGCTAGAAGAAAGTGGTGCCATCTAAGTTTTGGATGTTAAGTTAGCTTGATATTATGATAATAATAGTATTTATGTCTGCATTTGTCATCATCACTCACTCCTTTCTCATAGCACAATAAATACCACAGTGATCCAATTTTCCCTGAATGTCACGTACATCATGAAGCTCGTCGTCAGGTCAAAGCTCCTGTGGTCGTGCATGTCAAGACAGCCGTCCGCAATAAGTTAAAAACCCAAGAGCAACCCATCATGAAGATACCTATGATCAACTACCTATGGAAGCCCCTAAAAATAATTCTCAAAGTATATTTCAAAGAGGAGAAAGAAATCTTTTATGATTAAGTTAAATACACTGCTTGTAGATGCTTAGAGGCAAAAATGATACAGGATAATAATGGCCAGGGAAAGCAAACACATTTAGCATTCAATATAAATTTTATAGAAATACTTTACACCGTTTTGTTTCAGCAAGATAGCAATTATGATGAAGAATTCTTAAAATAATTGACAGTGTGTCTGTGTCCCTAAAACACTTGATACATTAACCAAAATGTATCAAATATGAGGTAAATGTCAAAGATTCTAATATAAATAGTATCAATAACAATATTCAACAATTCATATATAACATTCACAACAATTCAAAAAATAGTTCTGAACTATCACTCCCTCAAATCCTATACAGAAAAAATAAATAGTATTTTACACAAAATCTACACTTTAGTTCACCGCGACATAACTTCAACTGGTGCAGCGCAGAACAAGCCTCTGACTAATCGCCTCGCTTGCACAGGCAACATCATGCGACGGCAGCTGCCCCCTGCATTGAACGATAGAAAATGTCGATAGCCTCGTGCTGCTTCGGCCCGAGCCAGATGTGGGCGCGCCTTTCCTGGATGTAGGTCAGAGCTTTCTCTGGGGTCCATTGGTTTTTCTAGAAAGGTGTTTTTGGATAAGAAAGATGAATAGTATGTTATATCAAATAATTTTTCTATGGATATTTAGAAATTCAATAAATACCAAATTTTAACAAGGAAGTATTCCTATATTCATATATCATATGTTGGAAGGAGATCTCGTTTCATCATCGGATGATGAATTCAAGCTCTAAAGAATTGAATCACTATTCTATGGATGGGGGGGTTACATGTCAATGATTTAGTAGAGATATATAATGATTACAGCTAATCATTTGGCTGTGCCTTAAACTAATGTAGACACACACACACATTCTCTTTCTCTCTTCTTCCTCATGTCACTCCCTTCCCAGTGCATCTACTATAGACTTCTAGTTATTGGTATTTTACTTATTATTCAACATTCATTAAATAATAAGGGTCATACCTAAATGTATGAACAGAAAATATATGTACGCAAGAGAATACTACCATATTGTCTTAACATGATAAGTATGATGCTCACCTTCAGTGTAGTGAAAAGTAAACCTGACTGACAAAAGCATATTATCTTGGAAGCAATTACTACACACACATCTACTTACTGCCATCAAGTAGCATGCTACAAGCGTGGCACTCCTCGTCCTCCCGGCTTTGCAGTGGACATAGACAAGCCCCTCCTCGTTGCTCCTGTCGAAGTCCCTAATGAACTCGACCCCTTGTTGCAACTTCTCCTGGCAGGGAGCTTCAAAGATGTCTGTCGTGCTAA
>BOPN01002841.1:2500-12500 GCA_017312705.2 Penaeus japonicus | reverse complement strand
TATGTATATGTATATGTATATGTATATGTATATGTATATGTATATGTATATGTATATGTATATGTATATGTATATGTATATGTATATGTATATGTATATGTATATGTATATGTATATGTATATGTATATGTATATGTATATGTATATGTATATGTATATGTATATGTATATGTATATGTATATGTATATGTATATGTATATGTATATGTATATGTATATGTATATGTATATGTATATGTATATGTATATGTATATGTATATGTATATGTATATGTATATGTATATGTATATGTATATGTATATGTATATGTATATGTATATGTATATGTATATGTATATGTATATGTATATGTATATGTATATGTATATGTATATGTATATGTATATGTATATGTATATGTATATGTATATGTATATGTATATGTATATGTATATGTATATGTATATGTATATGTATATGTATATGTATATGTATATGTATATGTATATGTATATGTATATGTATATGTATATGTATATGTATATGTATATGTATATGTATATGTATATGTATATGTATATGTATATGTATATGTATATGTATATGTATATGTATATGTATATGTATATGTATATGTATATGTATATGTATATGTATATGTATATGTATATGTATATGTATATGTATATGTATATGTATATGTATATGTATATGTATATGTATATGTATATGTATATGTATATGTATATGTATATGTATATGTATATGTATATGTATATGTATATGTATATGTATATGTATATGTATATGTATATGTATATGTATATGTATATGTATATGTATATGTATATGTATATGTATATGTATATGTATATGTATATGTATATGTATATGTATATGTATATGTATATGTATATGTATATGTATATGTATATGTATATGTATATGTATATGTATATGTATATGTATATGTATATGTATATGTATATGTATATGTATATGTATATGTATATGTATATGTATATGTATATGTATATGTATATGTATATGTATATGTATATGTATATGTATATGTATATGTATATGTATATGTATATGTATATGTATATGTATATGTATATGTATATGTATATGTATATGTATATGTATATGTATATGTATATGTATATGTATATGTATATGTATATGTATATGTATATGTATATGTATATGTATATGTATATGTATATGTATATGTATATGTATATGTATATGTATATGTATATGTATATGTATATGTATATGTATATGTATATGTATATGTATATGTATATGTATATGTATATGTATATGTATATGTATATGTATATGTATATGTATATGTATATGTATATGTATATGTATATGTATATGTATATGTATATGTATATGTATATGTATATGTATATGTATATGTATATGTATATGTATATGTATATGTATATGTATATGTATATGTATATGTATATGTATATGTATATGTATATGTATATGTATATGTATATGTATATGTATATGTATATGTATATGTATATGTATATGTATATGTATATGTATATGTATATGTATATGTATATGTATATGTATATGTATATGTATATGTATATGTATATGTATATGTATATGTATATGTATATGTATATGTATATGTATATGTATATGTATATGTATATGTATATGTATATGTATATGTATATGTATATGTATATGTATATGTATATGTATATGTATATGTATATGTATATGTATATGTATATGTATATGTATATGTATATGTATATGTATATGTATATGTATATGTATATGTATATGTATATGTATATGTATATGTATATGTATATGTATATGTATATGTATATGTATATGTATATGTATATGTATATGTATATGTATATGTATATGTATATGTATATGTATATGTATATGTATATGTATATGTATATGTATATGTATATGTATATGTATATGTATATGTATATGTATATGTATATGTATATGTATATGTATATGTATATGTATATGTATATGTATATGTATATGTATATGTATATGTATATGTATATGTATATGTATATGTATATGTATATGTATATGTATATGTATATGTATATGTATATGTATATGTATATGTATATGTATATGTATATGTATATGTATATGTATATGTATATGTATATGTATATGTATATGTATATGTATATGTATATGTATATGTATATGTATATGTATATGTATATGTATATGTATATGTATATGTATATGTATATGTATATGTATATGTATATGTATATGTATATGTATATGTATATGTATATGTATATGTATATGTATATGTATATGTATATGTATATGTATATGTATATGTATATGTATATGTATATGTATATGTATATGTATATGTATATGTATATGTATATGTATATGTATATGTATATGTATATGTATATGTATATGTATATGTATATGTATATGTATATGTATATGTATATGTATATGTATATGTATATGTATATGTATATGTATATGTATATGTATATGTATATGTATATGTATATGTATATGTATATGTATATGTATATGTATATGTATATGTATATGTATATGTATATGTATATGTATATGTATATGTATATGTATATGTATATGTATATGTATATGTATATGTATATGTATATGTATATGTATATGTATATGTATATGTATATGTATATGTATATGTATATGTATATGTATATGTATATGTATATGTATATGTATATGTATATGTATATGTATATGTATATGTATATGTATATGTATATGTATATGTATATGTATATGTATATGTATATGTATATGTATATGTATATGTATATGTATATGTATATGTATATGTATATGTATATGTATATGTATATGTATATGTATATGTATATGTATATGTATATGTATATGTATATGTATATGTATATGTATATGTATATGTATATGTATATGTATATGTATATGTATATGTATATGTATATGTATATGTATATGTATATGTATATGTATATGTATATGTATATGTATATGTATATGTATATGTATATGTATATGTATATGTATATGTATATGTATATGTATATGTATATGTATATGTATATGTATATGTATATGTATATGTATATGTATATGTATATGTATATGTATATGTATATGTATATGTATATGTATATGTATATGTATATGTATATGTATATGTATATGTATATGTATATGTATATGTATATGTATATGTATATGTATATGTATATGTATATGTATATGTATATGTATATGTATATGTATATGTATATGTATATGTATATGTATATGTATATGTATATGTATATGTATATGTATATGTATATGTATATGTATATGTATATGTATATGTATATGTATATGTATATGTATATGTATATGTATATGTATATGTATATGTATATGTATATGTATATGTATATGTATATGTATATGTATATGTATATGTATATGTATATGTATATGTATATGTATATGTATATGTATATGTATATGTATATGTATATGTATATGTATATGTATATGTATATGTATATGTATATGTATATGTATATATATATGTATATGTGTATGAGTTGGATAATTGGGAAAACGGGGAAGTGTGAAAAAGGAGAGAAGGAATAAGGAAAATGAGCCACTCAGATGACTTGTGCAAGACGTAGGACGGAAACCTGTGTCATTCATGTGCATTTGTGATTGTTTAGTTTCCTTCAGTTTTTCTTTGTTGATGTTAGTTGATCAAGTAATGAATACGGCAAAATGGTACCGAATGACATCAAGTGGGCACTAAAATTGAGATTATTAGACAAAGTACGAATTAGACCAAATAACTTCACAGCATAAAAAATATGACTGATATATCTTTATTAAATCCTTATATCAATCACATGGAATTTTAGTAATGATCTAATATAAATGCGAAAGCATATCTCTCATATTGTGAAGTTATTCTCTCATTCATACATCATCTATATCTATCACAATAATATCTGCTTATTGAGATTAGTCATGGATAATTACGTAGTAATACGTGGCTATGGGTACATCCAATATGACTGCCAAGATTTGAATCTGACTGCCCAATTGGTGTCGTCATTTATCAGCCTTTAACCCACTGGTCACGGATGGCATTATTTGCCGTCAAGACAAGCAATAGGCCTAGATGCAGATGGGTCGGGCCATATGTGATAATACCGACATAAGGCTGTATAAACTTATTAAAAAATACCGCGGCCAAAGGGTTAAGGGGGGGAAAAGCTTCTCACAGTAATGGCTCTAATCACAAAAAAATTCTGAGTGAATTTGGATAGAATACAATTAATATAATCATGAGCAAAAATCTGTTTCAAAGTCACTACAGGTATGTCAATAACATTTACCGCTGACCTGAACATACAGGCAGGCTGACATGACTATAGGCTAAATCAATGGTAGTTTAACATGTTTCGCAAGCTTACTATGAAGCTGTCTAAAGGTACATAAAAGCGGATGGAATTAAATCTAAATTCACCGTCTGATATAATGATCTCTCAACTGTAGATCAACAAAAGGCATTGTTAGGAAAGCAATATTCAGCAATTATCTTCTGGCGTAAAGCATACCATTATGTTAAGAGATTATAGCATTTTCCCCAAGTAGAATTGCGATACAGTCCTATCCCTCTGCCTATTGACCCTCCAAATCCATTAAAAATAACCCCGAGCCAACACCGGAAACTCCAGCAAAATCATAATGACCTCAGAAGACATGGGAACTCCAGCACCGAAGACTTACTCTGGGGAATTAGAGCTCATCCAGCATGCAAAATAAGTAGACGACTGACAAGACACGTGCTAGAGGCCTTCACCGAGATGGATCCATTATTTTCTAACCACTTAAGAGTCTTTTGGGGCGAATATTTCACGATAAGATCAGCTGGAAGGAAGGCCTGTCGGGCGAGTCGGCGGATCAGCTGTTTTCGGCGTAACTGTTACCATGGAAATGCCGACACGCGTTCGGGTTCTGGGGCTTTGACTTCGGTTTCCTCTTCTGTAAAATATATGATTTTGGGCTTTATCTAATACGCTTCATCTTGTCGATATGCGGATGACGTAAGAAATATTGTCGTTATTGAACACGAGCCAATTAATATCGAGATATATATACCTGTAGCCAGAAAGTATTTCCAAACAGCAAACACCAAACCTCCGAACAAAAAAACTACATCTCCATCAAACACCTCTATGAATACAAGAAAGACCGACAAAAATCACACCCCCTGAATAAACACCCAACCCTCCCCGAAGAACAGACCCCAAAAAACAAAAAAAAATAAAAGAACTCGACCATTACACAATTCCCACTCAGTCAGTCGCTCAGTCGCCGCCGGAGCGTCCAACGAGGAAGACCTGTGATCGCGTTCCTTCTCCGCCTGAAAAAAATGTCTCTCAAAGTCCTCGTTGGGTGCAAGAGGGTGATCGATTATGCCGTGAAGGTGAGCGAAGGGAAGGGAGAATAAAAGGGGAAGTAGAGAAAGCGGAGGAAAGGAATAAGGGGTTGAGAAAAGTCGGGAGATATGGAGGTCCGAGTGTGGTCGGCGAAGAGACGTAGAACTACTTACTTTTTCTTATCTTTTTTTTGTTTTTTCTTTTTTCTTATTGAATAAGTGGGAGAAAAGGTACATTGTCATTCAGGATTTAATCAGACGTATCCGTAATTACGATTAATTCTGCTGGAAAAGCAATTCATTGTAACTTGTAACCTAAGTAGAACATCAAGTTAAATCTAAAAGACATTTAATAAATCATTAACATATCAACACATTTCAAAAATAAAAGAATAAACAAGTAATAGATGAAAGTTTCCATCACATATCAACAAGAAGTAATTAAATAGATTAATTATTCCTTACTGAAAAGGTAATTCAGATGCTGTCTTATCAGCTGTTGATTTTTTCAATGTGTTCCCACGATTATATATATAATTTCTGATAACACTTTCTGGCTTTCAATTGCATGATAGGATTAACGGCTTTAGAACTGAAGGTCAAGGAAATTATATATTAGGAAGTTTGCAGCTTAAGATTAACATGTTTTATGGTATATTAAGGCATCATGTTCTGGGTACTCTTATTTTGTTATATATAACTTGTTTGGTGTTATTATTTTGGAGGTTATTGGTTATAACTTTGATGGAATTGATGTTATTAAAGATGATTATCTTATGATTTATGTATTATTATTATTATTTTTTTTTTTTTGTAATTTCGCTTCAGATAATATCTAGTTGACTATCATCCAGTCAGGAATACTTATAGAGTAATGCCTTGTTGCATAGTCATCTTACATAACTAATTTTAAATTCATTCATGTACCTGCAAAATGTATTATATTGTAGATTATCATATGTATAAATACATCACTGTTGCAAGTTCAGTTTTGCTCTGATTGAGGTTTGAGGACTTAAGTAAATGTCAAGAGCAACATAGATGCTAAAAGGATAACAGGAATGAGATAGTCATACATTAGAAAAATTATTTGAATGATATATATTTATTCTGTGTTGGTAATGTATGATGTAAGTTGGTAGGAACTACAACCAGACTACCAGTACTATAACTTTACGACTCGATGCAGATACAGGATATGAACAAACATCTAACATAATCTCTCTCAGTTTTTTGTACTTTTAACTAATTGCATTACCACCACATTGCTTGTTCACTTTTACCACTATCTATCATGTGGCAAATGAAAGTGAGAGGTGTTTATGATGGAGAGGTACTGTACTTACTATAAATGCCTTTTAACCCATTGCAGACGGAGATAAATTTGCTTGCCCAGCCTCCAGGATAGGTTTTATTTTACAGAGAGACTGCTTGAAGCAATATAATTTGAATCATCCCACTCTTTTTCAGTCATTCATTGTAAAACTAGAGCGGTTTTTGTGTTTCATTTTTTTGTGTGTTTTATTGAGTTTAGAGACTTATATGTGCCATATGACAGGCTCTATCAGTGCTGCAGTTGACTAAAATTGTAGTATATTATCCATATTAGCTCATTATTTTCTTTATACTCAGTGTGATAGAAGTATTGCTGTTTTATGGGAGGACAAAAGGCAACTTTATTTTTTCGTATTTTTGTGCTGTCATGAAGGAATACGAGACATATAACCACCTATAATGAAGATAACATGAAGAGGTAGGGAAGAGGAGGGAAACCTGTGCTTGTGAATGTGAGTGCCACAGTGAAAGGCATCCATATTGGCACAGGAGCACATTTTAGACACTGGGTATGGATTGAGTCATCTTCCTCATCTCGTTCTGCACATCCTTCATCGGTGGTACTTTAGAGCAAGGGTTCATCAACTTTGTGTGTGCCATCGCTCTATAGAGACGGTGCTTGCTTGAGACCGTGGATGGGTGCCATTCAAGGCTCTCTCTCCTGCTGGTGCTAGGAAAAAGTGGTGCCATCTTGGTTTTGGACGTTAAGCTAGCACGATATTACGGTAATTATAGTAATTATGACTGGAGTAGCCATCATCACTCATTCCTTTTTCATAGCAAAATAAATTAGCACAGTGATCCAAAATACCCAAACGTCATGTACGTCATGATGCCTGTCGTCTGGCCAAAGCTCCTACGTCATGTATGTCATGACACCCGTATGCAATGGGATAATACTTGTAATGATAGAAACAAAATGGTGAAAAGATACTGTTTTGAAGTTGCTTGTTGATGCAACAAATTCTTTCAAATTGCCCTGCTTCCAGTTTTATTACATTAGCTATAAAGCTTTCAAAACAAGAATATATATTTTTTACTATCGTAAGGTGGATTCTGTGGCATTCCATTGAGAGATTGTACACCAGGTGGATGAAAGACAGGGCATGTAGAGATCATCCCAATATCATGGCATAATAAAAGAAAATTTTATTGTTGCCAGATAATTAAAACAATTAAAATGGCAAACATTGGGTATATTGGAATAAATAGACCGAGAATGATTCCTGTTAAGAAAATCTAATACAGGAGTAGCCGGCTTAACCTTTAGTCAGACGTGAGTTCAAATATTTATGATTTCATTGGTGCCAAGGACAGGAATTTCATTGATGCAAATAGTTTTGTTGGTTTCTGTTTTTCTTTTTCTTTTTTTTTTTCCATTGAGGTTTCTGGGTTTTTCCTTTCCTCCGTCTTAGTCTTTCTTGTTTCTTGAAGGTTGGTTTGGTGAGCATTTTTCAAGATCTGTTTCACCTGATGAGAAAGGAAAAGGTTTTCATATTCCTTTTTTTTTTTTAAAACTCATGGACTGCCAGTGGTGTATAGGTATGACAGAAATGCTCATCCATACTTTGTAAATTGTTCATATTTTTAATGCAGTTTGTTTTTTTCTGGTATTCAGAATCTTCCTTTTTTTAATCAGAACGTTTTTGATAATTTTGAGGAATGTAAGCAAATTATAGAACAATTTGGAAACTTATTTTGGCAGGTTAACCAATAATTTGTTATCATACAGCCAAGGTAATGTATAGATTATTTTGCAAGAGGATGCATTAACAACCAAAAATACAATACACAACCAGGAAAAGAAAGACAGAAGAATGAATCATATCCTGATATTTTGTTAGAACTGGTTTGAAACCAAATTTCAACTTCTGTTAAGGCAAGTATTAAAATTACAGATTCGCGTCCGTCCCGACAAGTTGGGCGTGGTGACAGATGGCGTCAAGCACTCGATGAACCCCTTCGACGAGATTGCAATTGAAGAAGCCGTCCGTCTGAAGGAGAAGAAGATCGCCAAGGAGGTGATCGCCGTATCATGTGGACCTACACAGGCACAGGTGAGGTGGAATACCGAGTGGAAATTAATCGGTGTTCGGTGTACGTTTGTCTGTGAAGTTTTGAACTGATAGTGCACCTGTTGAGCAAGTTGTTAGGGGTGCTGACTTTGTCAAATTGTGATTTAAACAAAAATTTTGTCTCAATTTTCATCAATACTTTCTAAGGATATGTTTTATGATATTGAATGTGTGCGTGCGTGCGTGTGTATTTCTTTATCTTCACTCTCTGTATCTGTTTTCAGGAGACCATCAGGACTGCCTTGGCCATGGGTGCCGACCGCGGCATTCACGTGGAGGTGCCAGCCAAGGAGATGGAGAAGCTCGAACCCCTCCATGTGTCCAAGATTTTGGCAAAGCTCGTGGAGAAGGAACAGGGAGACCTGCTGATCGTAGGGAAGCAGGCCATCGATGACGACACCAATGCCACGGCTCAGATGACGGCGTCTCTCCTCAATTGGCCTCAGGCGACCTTCGCTTCTGAAGTGAGTTTGGATGCTAGAGTGAGACGGGTGGATGTTGTATTCCATTAAAATTGAGGACTGGTTTCAGAGTAATAACTTTTTCATGCGGGAAAGTTTTTTTTATTATTTTATTTCATTATTTTTTTTCTCATAAATTAAAAGTTTAAGAACTTCCCTTAAATGTTGTAGTCCTCTACAAAAATGTGTTTCACTAGTGAATGATAAACTAAATCCTTTGTTCTATATGAATCATATTCCTTTTACTTTCATAGTTACTAGAACAGGTGGAGGGGAAATCTGATCACCTTATACCTGGAGAGACCACTGCGGATTATAACTAATCTCCAACCACAAACTTGATCTTTTTCTAGATTAAGAAGACGAACGGTGAGTTGGAAGTGACCCGAGAAATTGATGGTGGACTGGAGACCATCAAGGTGAAGTTACCTGCTGTTGTTTCAGCTGATCTGCGACTAAATGAGCCTCGTTATGCCACACTCCCCAACATCATGGTATGTGAACTGTAATCATTATGGGGGAGTTGAAGCTCCTATCAGATTGACTGCCAGGTTGAATATTGTAATATGTTTCTCTCTCTCTCTCCGTCCCTCCTTTTCTCTCTCTCTCCCTCTCTCCCTCCCTCCGTTTCTCCCTCTCTCCTTTTCTCTCTCTCCCTCTC
>BOPN01002840.1:180000-182500 GCA_017312705.2 Penaeus japonicus | reverse complement strand
CCTCCTTCCTTCTCGTTCTCCCCTTCCCTCCCTCCTTCCTTCTCGTTCTCCCCTTTCCTCCCTCCTTCCTTCTCGTTCTCCCCTTCCTTCCCTCCCTTCTTCCCTCCCCTTCCCTCTCTCCACCTTCGCTCCTTCTCGCATGTGTTCCCCTTCGCTTCTCCTTCGTTTCTTTTCCTTTCTCTCCCTTCCTCCCGCCCTCCCTTCTCGTGTTCTCGTTCCGCCTCCTTTCCCTCTGCCCTCCCCTACTTCTCTCCCCTCTCTCTCCCCTTCCCCCTGTCTCCCCTCTCTCTAGTCTCCACCCCACTCCTCTTCCCTTCCTCTTGTCTCCTTTCTCTCACCCCCTCCCCCTCCCGTATCCCGTGTCCCCTCTTACCCACCCCACCCTTATCCTCCTTCGACCCCTACCCCTACCCCTACCCCCCACCCCTATCCCCATCCCTCCGAGAGAAACACATCTCGAATTCCAAACAATTTTTCTGAACCATTTTATTTAGTGTCCGCGACGCACAGGAGATCAAGTCGAAGAGAGGAGAGAGAGAGAGGGGGGGAAAGGGAGAGGGGATAAAGGAGAGGGAAAGAGAGAAGGAAGAGAGGGGAAACGGAGGAAGGGATAGAGGAGAGAGAAGGAGAGAGGAAGAGGGGGGAAAATGGATAAATAAGATACACAGATTTGAATACAGAGAGAAGAAAAAAAGGAGAGGAGAAAGAGAGAGAGGGAGGGAAGGGGGAAGAGAAATAGGAAGAGAGAGAGAGAAAAGGGTGAACATGAAAAAAAAAGATTCGAATACGCAGAGATGAAGAGGGGAAGAGCAGAGAGGCGAAGAGTGGAGAAGGGAAGAGGGGAGAGGGGAACTGCCTGAGTGGAAGGAGTGGATAGAGTGAAGGACGTAGGATGGTCCTCAAGGAGATGTTCGGCTTGGCCCTTTAAAGGTCAGTGTTTGCGTCGCTTCATTGCTCATAGTCCGTCGTTCGCATTCCGTGTTGTTTGTAAACATCATGGCAACGGGGTAATAAGCATAACGTTAACAACTACGGTCATTACTGATTACTATTTTTACTTTATCATTACGATCAGTATCAGGAAGGAGAGAGAGAAGGAGGGAGGGAGGGAGGGAGGGAGGGAGAGAGGGAGAGAGAGAGGGAGAGAGAGGGAGGGAGGGAGGGAGGGAGGGAGGGAGGGAGGGAGAGAGGGAGAGAGAGGGAGGGAGGGAGGGAGGGAGGGAGGGAGGGAGGGAGGGAGGGAGGGAGGGAGGGAGAGAGGGAGAGAGAGGGAAGGAGGGAGGGAGGGAGGGAAGGAGAGAGGGAAAGAGAGGGAGGGAGGGAGAGAGGGAGGGAGGGAGGGAGGGAGGGAAGGAGAGAGGGAGAGAGAGGGAGGGAGAGAGGGAGAGAGAGGGAGAGAGAGGGAGGGAGAGAGAGAGGGAGAGAGAGGGAGGGAGAGAGGGAGAGAGGAGAGAAGCGAGAGAGAGAGAGAGAGAGAGAGAGAGAGAGAGAGAGAGAGAGAGAGAGAGAGAGAGAGAGAGAGAGAGAGAGAGAGAGAGAGAGAGAAAGAGAGAGAGAGAGAGTGAAATAGATAAGATATTAATTGATAGAGAGAGAGAAAAAGAAAGAAAGAAAAGAAACCCACCAAGTAAGAAATAAGTCTAAGGATATTGCCACACCCATGTTACCGCCGCACACTCAGCATCCGCAGCTACGTGTCTCAAGATTTACTCTCTCTGTAAATCTCGGCTCGATCGTCCGGGGTCGGCATCCCCTTAGCGCCCGGACGGGATCCCTTCGAGGGGCTCCCTGACATCCCCCGCTGGAGACTCGTGTTGCATAAAAATCGGATTGCAAGGAAAGACTCCCTGTTAAACAGAGCTCGTGTTGGAGACCCTCTTGCTGGAAGACTAAGCTAAGAGGAGGCCTTGACGTGAATGCAAGGGGAGCGGGACTCTTACAGAACGACTGAAAATGAAGTGAATATACAGACTAGATAATAAGATTTTTTTAAAGATATGGAAATATGAACCATTACACTAGTAATCGGATATGAATGCGTTGGTGATGCTTCGGAAATAATAGCAAACCTTTTTTTTCTAAATTTCTCAGCATTTTTTCTCTCTCACAATGTCTCCACGTCGGAAATTTTACCTCAACGTTGGATCTTCGGCTTAAATGGGATGTCGCTTGGCATTATAGTGTTTACGAGGAAGGTGAGACAAGGATAATAGTTTTCTCTTTTTCCGTTGAATATAGGCCTACGTAAGGTCACGAAGGCAGTGGTGGATCTGATAAATTGATCTAGACGTGTTTATATCTGCGTTGGTGTTAGGCTACTGGTAAAAACGAAAAAATATATGATTTTATTTCCGTCTCTTATCTTTTTCCTTCTTTCCTCTCTCGCCCTCTCCCTCTCTCTATCTCATGCTTACTCTTATATTCTCGTCATCTCCTTAATATTTTCCTTTTCTCCCTCCCTCCTTATCTCTCACCCTCCCTCTCATCCTCTCTCCCTCTC
>BOPN01002840.1:162500-165000 GCA_017312705.2 Penaeus japonicus | reverse complement strand
GATTTGTTATTCAATTCCACCCTTCGGTTCTAAGCTCGGTAATCCCCCCCCCCCTTGCACTGCCGAATGCAAAGGAGTTCCCATTTCGACGTCCTGGGGTGGGGGGGGGGGTGCAAAGGAGTTCCAATTTCGACGTCATAGGGTGGGGGGGATGCTCATTGGGAGTTCTCATTGGGTGACCTGAAATTCAGATGATTTTTTATTCAATTCCACCCTTCGGTTCTAAGCTCGGTAACCCCCCCCCCCCCTTGCGCTGCCGAATGCAAAGGAGTTCCCTTTTTGACGTCACGGGGTGGGGGGGATGCAAAGGAGTTCCCATTTCGACGTCATGGGGTAGAGGGGGGGGAGCGGATGACCTGATCTCGTCGGCAACCTCCTCGCGCACCAACATCACGTGACCGGTGATGCTGGATAACACGTGTTGCCTCGAAAGCATCTCCATCTGAGGCCAAGAACGCGCCGCCGAGTCACGTGATCATTCGGCGGCCAAAATGTCCACCTTTCCCCGGCTGCGAGATGACCTCATGGCCTCACCAGCTGCCCACAGGTAATAATACATACGCGTCTCGCTGCCACAGCCTTATGCAACAACACGGGAGCTTCGGTGATGCAGCGCTTTTGCCGAGGAGGGAGATTCGTCTTGTTAGTTAGCGTTCAAGGTAGACCCTGTGTGTATATTTTATCATTCTACGTCGTCTGTTTATGACTGTATCTGTATGTGTATGTGCATGTGTGTGTCTGTGTGTGTTCTAAACGATATATAATACACAACGTGAATCATAATCAAATCGTCGTAGTTTTATAGACTTATCTCTCTCCCTCTATCTACCTATCTCTGTCTCTGGATTTGTCTCTATCTCTATCTCTCTCTCTTCTTCTCTCCCTCCCCCCTCCGTCTCCCTCGCTTCCTCCCTCCCTCTCCATCGCTCCCTCCCCCTTTCTCACTTTCCTTCCCCCTCTCTCCTTTTCTCCCTCCCTCCCTTCCCTCTCCTTTCCCCTTCCCTTCTCCCTCCCTCTCCCTCTCCCTCTCCCTCTTTTCCTTCCTCCCTTCCCTCTCCTTTCCCCTTTCCCCCCCTCCCTCTCTCCCTTTCTCCATCCCTCCCTCCTCCCTCTCCCTCCCTCCCTCCCTCCCTCCCTCTCACCAAATCCAAACCTTTATTTCTCCCGCCCAACCCGTGCCTTCCTCCGTTGACAGGAATTGCTCGGCGCCGAATGCAAACTGGGACACAGCTGGACATTCGGTCGCGACGTGAGCCCTGGCCGATGGACCCAATAAAGCCACGGTCTCCCCTTGGGAGGCCTGGCTCACTAGGCTTCGGTCACGGCTGTTTGGTCACGGGAGGAAAATCAAGCGGCTGCTCTACTCTGCCGGGTGAGGCTTGTGGCTCTAATCCCTGGCTCGAAGCTGTCAGGTCGAGACACGCACAGGCACATCTACACTGGTACATCCGCATTAGTACACCAGCACAAGGACATCCACGTAGTCACATCAGCATTGGTACATCCGCACAGGCACATAAGCACAAGCACATCCACACAAGCACATCTGTATTGGTGCATCCACACAAGCACATTCGCACAGGCACATCCACACAGCCACATGTACAGTATATCCCTTTCGAGGCAACAATGGCACTTCTCGCTCCATCCCCCAACGACATAAAAGGTGGAAATGATACTAAAACATTCTGGATAATTTTTAGGTCGTTTGCATAAAGAATAGAGCAGAAATCCCGCGAGTGAGCCAGGGGAAGCCGTAAGAATTGCCTTCTATCATAGGACCGAATTTCATCTGCAATTAACCATGCAATACTCTCCATATTCACGTTCATTAGAATATAGCGCAGTCTGTCTAACGAAGAGGGTTGTGCAATACGCACCCTCTCAACATTATTCCAATGCATAGAGTTGCATGGTCTAAATTTAGAACTATATTATTTGTCAGCGGGGAGGGTGAAGAGCGAGGGAGAAGCAGGGGGGGGGATCTCAAGCTAAAATAAAAACATAAAAATAATGCAAAGCAAGCAATGACCTTTCAATAACATAATACCACGCTTTCCACATTCCACTTGGCAATATCCCACTCAAGAATGACTTCCACACGGGAAACCATTCAAATGCAAACGTGAAAATTGGTTTGCAGAAATCAATTGCAGCAACTTCACTTTTAATCACTGACTCGCGGCAAGTCCCTGTCGCCATATGTTGTTGTTCAGCATTTCCCCTCCCTTCGTTTTTCCTTTTTTTTACCAGTTCGAAAAAAAATACAAAGAGCCAAAAGTCCGACCCTAAAGTTGGGACAACCTGCAGACACTCGAACATTCAGCATTCAAGCAGAAAGCAAGCAATAAATCACGGCAGGGGGTCGAGTGTGCTTTGGTGCTTTTCGAACCACGGGGTTGGGGTTTCGGTCAGGGAAGGGGAGAACCTCGGTCACATGAAGGCAAGACCGCTGCTATCTCCGGGGACGCTGCGTCGAGGGAGGCAGGAAATTATGTCT
>BOPN01002840.1:147500-152500 GCA_017312705.2 Penaeus japonicus | reverse complement strand
GAGAGGGAGGAGGGAGGGAGGAGAGAGAAGGAGGCAGGGAGAGAGGGAGGGAGGGAGGGAGGGAGGGAGGGAGGGAGGGAGAGAGAGAAAGAAAAAGAGAGAGAGAATGAAGGAAAAAAAGAGAAAGAGAAAGAAAGTGACAGACATAAAGACAGAGGGAGAAAGACAAACAGAAGGACAGACAGAGAGAGAAAGAAAGAGACGAAGAAAGAGAGAGAAAGAGACAGAGAGAGAGTGAGAGAGAGAGAGAGAAAGAGAGAGAGAGAGAGAGAGAGAGAGAGAAAGAGAGAGAGAGAGAGAAAGAGAGAGAGGGGGGGGGGGATGAAAGAAAAAAAATAGAGAAAGAAAGAGACAAAGAAAGACGGAGAGAGAAAGAGACAAAAACAGAAAGGGAAAGAAAGAGACAGACAGAGAGAGAGAGAGAAATTTGGAGTGTTGTGTCGGCTACGAGATTACAAATATCAATTTCCCGATGCTGAAGATGAAACAACGTTTTTCCCCTTTGATCTATAGGTCACGTTTTATTGCGCACCCATCGCTAATGGTATTGTTATTTTATTTTCACTATCATTACTATCCTCATTGTATTCATTTCTAATAATGATACAAATATCGACAGCATTATTCCGTTACAATCGTCATTTCTATCGATATTATAATTTTATATATTGGCGTAATTTTCTTTGTAGTTTTTATTCCCAATATATACGTGTCAAGCAATTGCATTTGCATTATCTTTTATGTCATTAATATCATTACTGTTTGTCACCCTTTTTAACTGTTTTTATTAAATATAACTTTTATCAAATTCGGAATATTGGTAAAAGTAGTAGTAATGGTGGAAGTAGTAATAGTAGTAGTAGTAACAGTAGTAGTAATAGTAGTAATAGAAAAAGTAGTAGTAGTAGTAATAGTTAGTAGTAGTAGTAGCAGCGATAGTAGTAGTGGTGATAGTAGCAACAGTAGTAGTAACAGAAGAAGTAGTAGTAGTAATAGTAGTAGTAGCGGTAGTAGCAGTAGTAGTAGTAATAACAGTAGTAGTAATAGTAGCAACAGTAGTAGTAATAGAAGTAGTAGTAGCAGTAGCAGTAGTAGTAATAGCAGCAATAGTAGCAGTAGTAATACTAGTTATAGCAGTAGTAGTAGTTGTGGTAGTAGTAGTAGTAACAGTAGTATTAGCAGTAGTAGTAATAGTAGTAATAATAGTAGTAGTAGTAATAGTTGTAGTAGAAGTATCAGTAGTAGCGCTAGTAATAGTAAAAGTGAGTATTAGCATAAGTATTGTTTTATCATCACTTCATCATTTTTGTGATTACTGCTATTGCTTTATGTTCATCACCATTACGTTACCAGTGTGGCTCATTTTTATTATTATTCCCATAATGTTTTCAATATCATGATTATCACCATAATTACCATCATTGTTATTATTGTTATCATCATCACACGTCATCATTATCACCGCAGTTACTAATCCATTTACTTAGGTATTCTATTTTCTATCATCACTATAACACCCGATGCTTTCCTTATCATCAGTGAAACCGTTATCATCATAATCATCATCTATTTAATTCATCTTTCATCATAATCACCATAACCGTCACAATCATTACGAAAACTATTGTTATCACCATCATCAACCAGTTTTCATGATAATCAGAATCCCCACCACCACCACTATCAACATCAACATCAGCTTGCAGTATCTTGCAACAAGAAGCGTTCTCCTAGAGTTGCAAAAGATTTCCCGATCCCGCCTTTTCCAATTACCGGATTTCAACCAAGGTCCCCCCCCCCCCCCGCCCCGCGTCGACGTCCGCAATAACCGAGAATTGCGTAATCGAACTCGGGTTACGGCACCTTATTACAAGGGAAACAGGATCTCAATCATGCTTTGTAAACACTATAATCATTAGGGTTGTTATTGTTGTTATAACGATCATTATTCTTCTATCATTATTATGATTTTTCGTCAGTGTTATTGTTGTTGTTATCATTATGATAATTATCACTTTTATCATTCTTGTTATTGTAATGGTTGTTGTTGTTATTTTGTCAGTGTTACAATTATCATTATCATTATTACTATTATCATTACCAATATCATCATCACTATCATCATTAATATCGTTCATGTCATCATTATCATCATAATCATTGTTATCGTTACTGTGCTATAGTTATCCATATTGTTGCTAATATTGTTTTATTTCTTTCAATCGTTTCCTTAAATATGAAGCGTGTTCAAACCCTTCTGCATCTTGCGATACGGAAACACAATCTGATTAATTCGTAGAGTTTCTAAATCTTTTTATTCGTTGCCGTGATATTTCGTTAACTAAAAGATTCCCCTCACTCTGCCTCGATAATACAAACGCTCGTTCTGTGCTTGCAAGCTAATTTTTCACACGATATCAATCTTTCTATCAAAGCAAATCAGATAAATCCTCACAAATTCCCTGCACTCGTTTCATGAATGCAGACATAACACGTGATTGAATATTGGCACATGGATCACTGTTTATTTACCACAGGCCACACTTCCTCGTTGCACATGTGCTGTATCACCACTGGAAGCGGCACTCTGGCACTGCTCTGTATCTATCGGGCACTGAGACCCAGCAACCCTGCGAGGCACACACTCTTGGCACTCTTCCGGGGCCTCTTTCAACTCCACATGTGTACATTCGTGTGCACACCATGGGACGTACATGAGACACGTACATATGACGTGGTTAGAACTCGCATATGCGACTCTGGAGACATAAAACCATTCAGACTTGACATGCAACTACTTGTATTCTTGCACGCGCTGCATATTCTCGTATTTCTCTCTTCCTGCATTTTATTTTGTTCTTAATATTCATCTTTCTTTTTTTTTATTCTTCTTTTTTCTGATCTTTTTCTTCTTTAAGCTGCTAACAAGTTGGCCTTTCTGCCTGTACGTTTTCACACTTGCTTCCCTTCCATCTGCGGGCTTGCATGCTTGCTAATTATCAGGATGGCTCTCTGCCTAGTTTTCCTGAGACGTAGTTACCTCTCCCTCTCCTTCCTCACTCACCCCTCCCTTCTCTAGCCGTCTGTTAGATCTGTTTATCTGTCTGTCAGTCTATCTGTCTTGTCTTGTCTTGTTTTGTTTTGTCTGTCTATTTGTCTGCCGGCCTGCCTGCCTGCCTGCTTGCCTGTTTGCAGTCTGCCTGTCTGTTTGTCTTTCTGTCTGTCTACCTCTTACTTTCTCTATCTTCATTCCCTACTCTCCTTCTATCTCCCTCTTTCCCCTCCCCCTCTTCCCATTATCTCTTTCTCTCCCCCTCTTGTTTCCTTGTCCTTTCTCTTCATGTCTCCCCCCCCTTCTATCCTTCCTTCCCCTCCTCTCCCTCCCCCCTCCCTCCTCCTTTCCTCCTTAAATCCCTCTGCCTCCATCCCTCCCTCCCTCCCCCTCTCTCCAACCCCTTCGTTCCCATCTCCTCTTCCCTCCCCCCTCCCCATCCTTCCATCCTCCCTCCCCCGTCCCCCCTCCTCATCCTTCCGTCCTCCCTCCCCCCTCCCCTTCCTTCCTCCCTCCCCCCTCCCCCTCCCCCTTCTCTCAAGCCACCCTCGGAGTCTCACCTTCCCAGCGCCCCCAAAGAACCTCGTTAAACTAATTACCGCAGCCAAAAATCTCAGCAGGACTCCACCGAACCCGGACGGATACGGATACGCCTTTAAGGGGGGACTCTGCAAATACCGCCTAGAAATGTTGCCAGTTAGGTAACCCGAGCATTCTGGGAGAGTCAAAAGTCACGTAACGAGGTTTAACACTCGTGTAACATAAATGAGAGAGAGAGGAAAAAAACTGTTTATTGTATCTAATGAGACTATAAATAGAAACCGAGATAGAAGGTGAGGATGGGCGAGTCCTGCCTCCAGTCCAAGACAAAGACCATTTACACCTAGAATAGGCGTGAGTCACTTGTGGATTTTAGTTGTTGTCAGCGGGCTCACTGGCTCTCGCTGGGTAAACTGTTTGCGTGAATCAGCGTGCGAAATTACTCTCAAAATTTACTTATGTCCGTGTTGTGTTTATAAAAAAAAAACTCTGTTCATTTACAGGTGAGAAAAACATGGACACAAAGACAGAAAAAAAAACATTTCAGTCATTTACAAGTCTGTTTGTTGTTATTTTTTTCATAATAACTCTCTGTCTCTTCTCTCTCTGCATATCTGTGCTTGCCTCTGTTCACTCTTTTTTTTTAAATCCTTCCTTTGCCTCCTTATGCCAAGGCTTTCCGCAACTCCTACATGGCGTGGGCGAACTGGACACTGGAATCCGAGCTCAGAGGGACGAGTTCAAAGCTCCCTCACCATTAAGGTCCCTGGTGAGAATGACGACAACCCCCCCCCCCCCCCCAAGAGGTATTTGTACATTCACCTCTCCCTTTGTTCACCATTTCAGCGACCTAGCACCTCATCTCCCCTCACATTTCCCGCACGTTTCGCTCAGCTATTAGGAGTTGCCCTCCTCTATTACTCCTGTGTCGTGTACAGATATCTTCCATACCCATTTAAACAACCTTCACACACACACACACACAAAAGGCCCAGACAGGAGCACTGTTTCGGAACAGAAATGCATACACGAAAAAAAACTGAATCGCGTACAAACCTCTCTCAAATCTATAAACGCAACCTTCACACACACACACACATACACACACACACACACTCACTCACACACACACACACATACACACACAAACTCCCAGAACGGACCTTTTTCCGAAACAGAAATTGCATCATGTACAAATCTTTCCCATATCTATTCAAGCAACCTCCACAAACACACAAAGTCCCAGACCGGAGCTTTGTTGCGAATCAGAAATGCATTCATGAAATATGTATATATATAAACATGATACCTCTCTCTCTCTTTCCCTTTCCCTTTCTCTTTCCCTCTTTCTCTCACTCTCCTTATAAAATAAAAAGAAAAAAAGAAAGAAAGAAAAAAAATAATATAT
>BOPN01002840.1:132500-137500 GCA_017312705.2 Penaeus japonicus | reverse complement strand
CACCACCGCCTCCATACCTATCGGTTGCATATAAACAAACCACGCAAGACTCCGCCAGTCCTATAACCTTCTCTCTCCACCTCCTAGATTCATAGGCCTTTCTCCTATAACTCCAATATAAACAACCACGCAAGACTTCACCAATTCCTATAACCTTCTCTCTCCACCTCCTAGATTCATAAGCCTTTCTCCTATAACTTTAATATAAACAAGACTTCGCCAATTCCTATAACCTTCTCTCTCCACCTCCTAGATTCATAAGCCTTTCCCCTATAACTTATAACTTTCTCCTATAACTCCTGCGTCCTATAACTCCTCCTGCATCACCGATGGAGTGTGGAGAAGCAAGGAGAGCTCTCTGGGGCGGCACCCACGCACGCAGGGCACGCAAGGCTTGGGGCACCTGCTTGCACTCGAAGACGGGCCAAGGCACGTGGCGGAGAGGCTTTGCAAGTTGCGTTAATTTCTGCATGGCGACGCGAGGGAGGAGGAGGTGGAGGGGTGACGGTAGGGGAGTGGTGGGGGTGTCAGGGTAGGGGTGAGGGAAGAGGAGGTGGAGGGGTGAGGGTAGGGGTGAGGGTAGGGGTAAGGGTAGGGGTGAGGGAAGAGGAGATGGAGGGGTGAGGGTAGGGGTGTGGGTAGTGGTGTGGTGGGGGTGTCGGGGGTAGGGGTGAGGGTAGGTGTAAGGGTAGGGGTGAGGGTAGGGTGAGGGTAAGTGTAAGGGTAAGGATGAGGGTAGGGGTGAGAGTAGGGGTGTGGATAGGGGTGAGGGTAGGGGTGTGGGTAGGGGTTAGGGCAGGGGTGTGGGTAGGGGTGTAGGTAGGGGTGAGGGTAGGGGTGAGGGTAGGGATGTGGGTAGGGGTGTGGGTAGGGGTGTGGGTAGGGGTGAGGGTAGGGTGAGGGTAGGAGTGAGGGTAGGGCTGTGGGTAAGGGTGAGGGTAGGGGTGTGGGTAGGGGTGAGGGTAGGGGTGTGGGTAGGGGTGAGGGTAGGGGTGTGGGTAGGGGTGAGGGTAGGGTGAGGGTAGGAGTGAGGGTAGGGCTGTGGGTAAGGGTGAGGGTAGGGGTGTGGGTAGGGGTTAGGGCAGGGGTGTGGGTAGGGGTGTAGGTAGGGGTGAGGGTAGGGATGTGGGTAGGGGTGTGGGTAGGGGTGAGGGTAGGGGTGTGGTGGGGGTGTCGGGGTAGGGGGAAGGGGGGGAGGAAGATTGCAAGACATATTTGATCATTGATATATTGGAAATGGGGTTAAGGAGGTTTGATATGAAGAGGTGGGATTGTAATCTTGAAAACACGATTATAGGATTACGTCAAAATATGATTAGCAAAATGATGATGGTAATTAGAATCAAGGAATGAATGAACTGAATCACACACGATCACACACACACACACACACACACACACACACACAATACACATGCGCACGAACACACACACACAAACACACACACACACACACACACAAACGAACAAACACAACGTCCACACAGAAACACAAACAATACAAACATACCCACACAAACAAACACACAAACAAGTAGACACCTGCACAACCACACACAAACACATACAAACACAACCGCACACAAACAAGCACTACACAAAAACACAAACACAAACACACACACAGCTAATAAAGCTACTGTGCATAAAATACAAAAATAAAAATCACAAGCTTTACAGATTAAGCTGAAGTCAACCCCCACACCCTACTTCCACCTACCCCCCACCCTACTCCCACCCTACTCCCACCCTACCTCCACCCTACTCCCACACACAACATATACACACACACAGCTAATAAAGCTACTGTGCTTAAAATACAAAAATAAAAATCACAAGCTTTACAGATTAAGCTGAAGTCAACCCCCACACCCTACTTCCTCCTACCCCCACCCTACTCCCACCTTACCTCCACCCTACTCCCACCCTACCTCCACCCTACTCCCACCCTACCTCCACCCTACTCCCACACACAACATATACACACACACAGCTAATAAAGCTACTGTGCTTAAAATACAAAAATAAAAATCACAAGCTTTACAGATTAAGCTGAAGTCAACCCCCACACCCTACTTCCACCTACCCCCACCCTACCCCCCACCCTACTCCCACCCTACTTCCACCCTACCCCCACCCTACTTCCACCCTACCTCCACCCTACCTCCACCCTACTCCCACCCTACCCCCACCCAACATCCCCTAGCATTAAATTTCCTTAGATAAATGCGAGCTCTTGTCGCTTAAACTTTCAGCCATTTAAAAAGCAGTTTTCAGAAAGATGATTTACGCTTTCATACGCGCCGTCTACAAACTACACCCAATACACAATAGTGTACATACACCCAAACAAACCCCAACATTCCCCACCTCCTCCACAAGCCTCGATACAGAGCGATGGGGTTCACTTCACGGTGCGAGTTATCACAACTGCATCCTCACTCATTTTCCTTCCTGGGAGAGTGAGGCGAGAGGGTTCATTACCCGAAGTTATCATCACTGTCCTACAAAAGGAGGAGGTAATGGAGAATGCGAATGGAGGAAGGGAGGTGGGAGGAAGGGGGGAGGGAAAGGGACAGAGGAGAGGGAGGGAGGAGGGGGGGATGAGAAGGAGGTGGGGGGAGGAGAGGGACGAAGGGGTGAGGAAGAGGGCAGGAATAGGTGGGGGAGTAGGTGGGGGAGGGTTGAGGGGGGGAGGAAAGAGGAGGAAGAGGGGGGGGAAGAACGTGAATGAAAGATAGAATGAAAAGCTAGAAAATGAGATAACGGAAAAGGAATGAGTGAAAAAAATGAAAAGTGAATGTGAAAGAGTAGGTAGGAGGAAGGGGGAGGAAGAGAGGGAAGGGAAAGGGGGGGGGGAGGGAGAGGGGGAGGGAAAGGAGGGAAAATGAGACAGGCGGAGGGAAAGGAGGGAAAGGGGGAGGAGCATGAAGAGAAACTGAATGATATATGCAGATGAATAGAATTTGCAATTCGATTACGTATAAGGGAGAGAGAAAAATAGTAAGAGAAAAAGAGAGGAATGGGAATTGGAAAATTAAATAAAAATGGATTTAGCACAAAAATACAACAATAAACATAAGAAGAAAAAAAGGATAATAAATCTGAAAACGAAAAAAATGTGGTAAAATAAAAAGCGAAAAAGAAAAGAAAATAGAAAAAAAGGAAAATAAAAACAATCTTAAAAGACATAAATGATAAAGAAAAGGGGAAAAGGAGAAAACAAATAAACAAGAAGAGGAGAGACGACAGAACGAAGGGCAAGACAGACGGAGGGGGAACTAAAACAAGATGAAATAAGTCAAAGGTTAAGGAAAACGGATAAAAAAGACGAAGAAAAAAACAAATTGATACGAAAGGGGGAAAGCGAAGGAGAAGAGACGAAGCAGAAGAAGAAAGAGAACTCAATAAAAATGGGACGAGGTTAGGCGACGAGGAATAAGAGGGAAGGGAGGATGACAGAGACACACTAAGAAAACGGGAATAAAATTAGATTAGAAAAAGAAAAAAAAAAGAAAAATAAATAAAACATTTGAAAGAATAAATTACGTTATGCAACTCTACTTCCGGTCACAGCCTGGATGTGTCGAGAAAATGAACTCAAACCTAGCTTAACCTCGAGCCTAACGCGAGCAAATACCGAAAAACAATTAAGTCAAAACCAAACAAAACAAACGGCGAAGAACAAACACAAGTCTCAAACAAGCCACACGAGTCTAAAAACAAACAAAGCACGAACAAAAACTGAGGCAAACCAAACAAACAAACAATAACCCCCAAGTCAAACAGCGAAGAACAACATACGCCGTCTTACACAAACAAAATCGCACTACAGAGACCTAATCACAAAGAATACAACCCGGAGTCTAATGCAAACAAATAACGACACCCCCACCCCCACAGGACGTCGATTGAGAGAGAAGTAGCTTACACATTCTATAGGTAACATCCCATAAGGACGCCACGTGTAAACATCCTATTCATCCCATAAGGACGCCACGTGTAAACATCCTATTCATCCCATAAGGACGCTACGTGTAAACATCCAATTCACAACGCATCTTGATCGCTTCTGTTTACGAATCCTAGGTACTAGTGAGGGATCGTGTGGTTGGTATACCTGTTTCTGGAAGTAATGGATGCAAATGGTACAAGAGTTAGGATGACTGATTCATTTCATTGGATTAAGAGAAAAATAAGACCACAAAGTCATGATTTGTAAACGAAACTTTACCCTTTACGCAATGCAAAGTGCATTGTAATCATTATAGTGCATCGAGTCTCCTATGTGCAGTTTGGCTTCTATAACCAATTGCCTGAGTAATAAATCCCTACTCGATGCGGTTTATCTAATTAATCACTATGACAAGCTCTCGTAAAGTTAAAATACGCCGTGTCCATTTTTTGTTCTATCTGTTATGCAGCTTACACCAAATCTTCACAGTGTCTCAAGTAAATGATAGCATAACTTTGTCCATTGCATTGGCTATTTCAGGAGATCATCCCAGTAACATGGAAGGGATATAATATAATACCCAGGCCTGAAAGTACAAAATCTTAAATCTATACCCAGGTCTGAAAGTACATTTCAAATTATAACCAAGTCTGAAAGTACAAAATCTTAAATCTATACCCAGGTCTGAAAGTACAATCTCTGAAATCTATACCCAGGTCTGAAAGTACATTTCAAATTATACCCAGGTCTGAAAGTACATTTCAAATTATACCCAGGTCTGAAAGTACAAAATCTTATATCTATACCCAGGTCTGAAAGTACATTTCAAATTATACGCACATCTGAAAGTACAACATCTTAAACTATATTCCTAGCTAACAGCAGAAATCCTATAAAGCGTACCCTACTCAGCTGTCATTAAACAACTAAGTGGCTGTGCCGTTTACCTCATTTTTGCATAGAAAGGTATTAAGACACTGTATGAGAATCAGTGGACTGTAAATAGGAGTCACCATGCGGGGGGGGGGATGAATGATTTGGTCTA
>BOPN01002840.1:102500-112500 GCA_017312705.2 Penaeus japonicus | reverse complement strand
GCCGTGATATCGCGACGCATCAATCACTTCCATTGTTTCGTGAAATGTCCTCACTTTCGAACATGAAATTAAAGCCAATTAATCTTATATCATGTTTCGTGTTTTGTTTTCTAGATTTTCAAAATAAAGCCAATTAATCTTATATCATGTTTCGTGTTTTGTTTTTTCTTTCTTTCTTTTTATTTATTTTTCATTTTTTTATTTTTTTTATTTTTATTTATTTATTTTTTTTTTTACTAAAATCAGTATTCAGTATATTTATAATCGTTTACGTTCCGTTCCGTTTTCTTATTCGAATTGTTATTGAATATAATTCTTCACGTGTTTCGGAAGGTTCGAATCTGAGACAGATTTCCCGCGCTTTTAGTCAGGAGTTTTTTTTTTTTTACGTAATTATTTTACTTCGTTAAAGATTCCTTTTGTAAACAGCTTTGTCACATTTCTCACGTTATTTCGGATCGGTAACGCAGACTCCGGAATTCTCTTGAGAGAGCCATCTGTTAATGGGTCTCTTAATTAAGTGTTTGAGAAGTGTTTGCATGTTTTCGAAGTACTGATAAAATTCATGACTTTTTTTTGTATGCGTCGTTACTTGTAAGATTAGTGGAAGTCTCTTGACTATGGTATATTTGCACTTTTATTAGGCCGTATGACGAAAATGCTTAGGTTAGTGAACGATCCTTAAAGAAATGAACGAATTTTGATAAGAATTCGACGTCGACTGGTATTGATAAGACAAGAAAATAATAAAATCGCAAATCGACCATCTCCAATTTAACTATATCACTGGATCTTCAACATTCTATAAGCCCTTAGTCTTCTCTTGATTTCACAAACTCCACCCTGTACCTTTGAATAAGTAAATGCACAGAAACGAGAAAAAGAAATAAAGAACTTCAGATCTCTATATAGAGCGCAAATTTGAGGGCGACGCGAGATAAATTCCACAGGGACTCGATTGCCTGCGGGAACATAACACCCTCGATTATGTAAGCTGGAATATCACACCCTCGATTATGTAAGCTGGAAAAGATCCGTGACCTCGTTGGCACTTCATGGCGCTGTTCGTGTTGTCGGGGGAATCAGCTGATACAATAACTTTAATGACGTTATCATCATCATCAAATACTATCATTATCATCATTATCGTCATCACTATTATCATTACTGTGATGATCATTATGTTTAATTATCATGTTCATCATCATCATGGCTATTTCTATTATCTTTGTCACTATTCCTATCATTAAAGCCGGTATCATGATAATAATCACAATTACTCTTTCTATTAATACTAACTCATTGATTTTACTTCTGCCACCACTATCAACATTATCAATAGCTGCAGCATAATCATCATCATTAATAATAGAAGTATTAACATCAGCATTAGTACCTCAGGTAGACTTATCATCACTAACACAATCATTATAATCACCATTGCTACTGCTATATCATTCATATTCATCACCATCCTTATCTTTCTCTTCATCTTTATTACTTTCTCAACCAAACAAACTCATAAAAAAATAACCCGACCTATAAAAAAAGCACTCCCATGATAAACCATAAAAGTCAAAATCACATAAAAAAAAACAACGAGCGACATATCAAAAAGAACAAATAACTAGAAAGGATATTAATTAAATAGTGACCAGAGTGCGACAAAGCACTAAAACACTAAAACCCCGAAAGATGACGAGGTTTATCAATTTCTTTCGTGACAGCGCCGTCAGAGCACCAGCCAGCCAGCCAGCCAGCCAGCCAGCCTCCCGGGGCACGAGTCGCCCGTTGGGTATCGGTGTCGGTGTCGCTGTCGGTGTCGGTGTCGGGGTCGGTATCGGGTAACAAAAGGTGAGGCAGTCGTGATCAAGCGCTATATAAAAAAAAGAAAAAAGACAGATGCAAATAACACCCGTTCCGTTACGCGTGTAATTAAGGGAGTGTGTCTGCCGCCCCGCATCCGGTGGCTAACCCCGCTTTTCCTTCCTTTCGCTTGTTCTTCTCTTTTCTATCTCTCTCTCTCTCTCTCTCTCTTTCCTTCTTTCGCTTTCTTTCGCTCTTTACTTTCAATCTTTCCATCTCTCCCTCTCTCGCTCTCTTCTTTCTGTCTTTCTTTCTTTCGCTCTTCTTTTTCTTTCTTTCATTTTTCGCTCTTTACTTTCAATCTTTCCTTCTCTCCCCCTCGCTCCCTTCTTTCTGTCTTTTCTTCTTTCACTTTCTTCTTTCTCTCTTGCCTTCTTGTTTCTGTAATTTATTCTTTTCTCTTTCCTTCTTTTGCTCTCTTCTTTCTCTCTTGCCTTCTGATTTCTGTATTTCGCTCTTTGCTTTTTCTATTTCCTTCTTTCATTCATTCTTCTCCTTTCTCTCTCTCTCTCCCTCTCTCTCTCCCTCTCCCTCTCCCTCTCCCTCTCATTCCCCCTCTCTCCCTCCCTCTCTCCCTCTCCCTCCCCCTCCCTCTCTCTCCCTCCCTCTCTCCCTCTCCCTCCCTCTCCCTCTCCCTCTCCCCCTCCCTCTCCCCCTCCCCTCCCCCTCCCCCTCCCCTCCCCTCCCTCTCCCTCTCCCTCTCCCTCTCCCCCTCCCCCTCCCTCTCCCTCTCTCTCTCTTTCTTCCGACTGTCCTGTCCATCATTCCCATAAACAGAAACTCCCAGATCCCGAAGTCCCGCGAGCGAAACGGACCTCCTGCTTTGAGATCCTTCGTTGCTGGGGGGCGGGGGGGGGGAGGGGGGCATGGCGTCGTGAGGCCATACCCACCCGGAGTGCTGCTCAAGGTGGGTAGAGTAGGGAGGGGAGGGGAGGGTGAGGGGTGGGTGGGAGAGGGGAGGGAGGGTGGGTGAGGGGTGGGTATGGAGGGGAGGGAGGGGAGGGTGGGTGGGTGGGTTGGGGGGTCGGGTTGAGGCGGTGACAGGGTGCCTCTTAACGGCCGCGGGCGATCTCAATTATGCGTGACACATATCATTTCGATAACAACTCCGTCTGACATTTAGCAAACTAATCGGATATAACTGTGTGGCCGGGGTGCCGGAATCATCAGAGATTTTGACGTTCTTTCTCTTTGTCTCTTTGTTTTTCTGCTTCTCTGTGTCTCTTTTTCTCTGTCTCTCTCTCTCTCTCTCTCTCTCTCTCTCTCTCTCTCTCTCTCTCTCTCGCTCTCGCTCTCGCTCTCGCTCTCGCTCTCTCTCTCTCTCTCTCATGCTCTCGCTCTCGCTCTTGCTCTCGCTCTCCCTCTCCCTCTCGCTCTCTTCCACTTGCTCACTCTCTCCCTCTCCATCCCCTCCCCCTCCCCTTCCTCTTCGTCCTCCTTCTCCCTCTCTCTATCCTTTTCCCCCTCCCCCTACCCTTCCCCTCTCCCTCTCTCTATCCCTCTTTCTTTCCCTCCTCCTCTCCCTCTCATCCGTAAGTAACAAGATTTTTCGAGCAGATTAACTTTTTTTATCGTTGCTATTCCATTATTGTCTTAGTTACATTCATTGTTCTGGGCCGAGCGGAATCCTTATGCATGATTCACTAATGCAACTAATGCAATTCGCTGTGACGGAGGCATGATAGAGCTTCTGATGAGCTTACTTAAGATGATGGCAGAGCTTACTATTATTTTTATTGTTTTCTTCTTTCTTTCTTTTTTCTGGGATTGTAACACGACAGTCTTCTCGAATCATGCAACTGTGTGTTGACTCAGTCTGGATGACTTTTATTATGGTTTTTGTGTTGCGTCATTCAAGGATCGGTGTGAAAATATGCCCGGGGAAAAAGGCAGATTTTTTTTTTCTTTTAAACATGCGTAACTCAGTTTACTGTAATGGGGGAGTCAGTTAATATGTCTGGGGAAAGGGCCCCCACTGTCTCTGTCTGATTCTCTTTCTTTCTTTCTCTCACTCTCTCTCTCTCTCTCTCTCTCTCTTTCTCTCTCTCTCTCTCTCTATATATCTCTCTCTCTCTATATATATATATATATATATATATATATATATATATATATATATATATATATATATATATATATATATATATATATATATATATATATCTTTCTCTCTATCTATCTAGCTGTATCTCTCTTTCTCTCTATCTCTTTCTCTCTCTCTATCTCTTTTTCTCTTTCCTTCTCTCTTACTTTCTCTCTCTCTTTCTTTCCCTTTCTATCTCTTTCTCTTTCTTTATCTCTTTCTGTGTCTCTTTATCTCTTTCTCTATTTCATATTTGTTTTCTATCTTTTTCTTCTTTTTTTACGCGCGTACCTCAATTCATTACAATGGGCGAAGTTCTGTTATTCATTTTCTTCCATAAGTCCTTCAGGTTCCTTTGCATGATGCTCTTATGCTGATTAATACAAAGCCAACGAATGAGGCATTGGAAGTTTTAGTCAAGAAAGACTTTTTTGTCGTAATTTCTAGTCTCTTTGCCTCGATCGTAGACTTTTTTCCATAATATCTAGTTCCTTTGCCTCGATCGTAGACTTTTTTTTCCCCAATCTCTTGTTCCTTTGCCTCGATCCTGTAGACTTTTTTCTCCAATCTCTTGTTCCTTTGCCTCGATCGTAGACTTTTTCCCTAATATCTAGTTCCTTTGGCTCGATCGTGTACTATTTTCCCCAATCTCAAGCTCCTATCCCTCGATCCTGTAGACTTTTTTCCCCAATACATACTTCCTTTCCCTTGATCGAAAACTTTTTTTCCCTAATCTCTACTTCCTTTCTATTGACCGTAGACATATTCCCCTAATTTGTTCCTTTCCCTTGATCGAAGACTATTTTACTCTAATTATCCGATCGCATTCTTTTTCTCCCAATTACTTGTTCCTTTCTCTTGATCTAAGACTTTTCTATTACAATTACTTATCAATTTCTCTTCAACCTCAATTTCCAGTTCCTTTCCTTTGATTGATACCCAAGGAGGGAATGTCTGTTTCTCTCTCTGTCTCTCTCTCTCTTTCTCTCTTTCTCTCTCTTTCTCTCTCTTTCTCTCTCTCTCTCTGTCCCGTTCACATTCTCTTTCTTATTTTCACTTTCTCTCCCATCTCTCGTTTTTCCTCTTTCTCGTTCTCTGTCTGTCTGTCTGTCTGTCTGTCTGTCTGTCTGTCTGTCTGTCTGTCTGTCTGTCTGTCTTTCTCTCTCTCTCTCTCTCTCTCTCTCTCTCTCTCTCTCTCTCTCTCTCTCTCTCTCTCTATATATATATATATATATATATATATATATATATATATATTCTCTCTCTCTCTCTCTCTCTCTCTCTCTCTCTCTCTCTCTATCTATCTATCTCTCTCTCTCTCTATCTCTATCTCCCTATCCTTCAATATCACCATCTCTCTATCTCTCCATCTCACTTTTTAGTTCCTCTTCCACGATCAAAGACCTTTCTACCCCAATGACTACTTGCTCCATCTCTACTCAGTCCATTCTTCTGACTGAAAGGAGCATTAACCAAATTCTCGTTTTGTTTTCCCGATCTGACCGCTCTCGACTGACCTTCGTCTCGACTGACCTTCGTTCGAGCCTTCCCTGTCTCTGTCTGTAGCTTCGAGAAGGCAGTTCAGTTCCATTCCACCTCCTCCGCAGGCAGAGAGATGTGGGAGGGGAGGGGGAAAGGGGGAAGGGGGAGGTGGAGGTTTACGGTGTTTGTGCCCACGAGCGTCCGGGAGGAGGGAGAGGGGTGGGGTTTAGTGGGGTGGAGTGGGGGAGGGGAGGGGAGGGGAGGAGGAGGTGGGGTAGGGTGGAGGAGGGATGGAGGGGTAGGGGTGGGGGTGGGGTGGGGGAGGAGAGGAGGGGGTGGGGTGGGGGAGCAAGGCCTCGCTAGGGAAGGGCGGAGAAGCTCAGCGATCTAGTGACCTTATTAGTGCTGGCTACCCAACTAACCTGTTCCTAATGGTGGCTGTGCACCAGCATCGCGTACTTTGACACGTACAAACACATACACGCACGCATGCACACACACACACACACACATACATACATGAATACACACACACACACAATCAATGAAAAACATGAATGAACAAGTGAATGAATGGAAGAAGACTACCGACCATTCATAAAACAAGAATAACAATAAAATGAATGAGAAAAAAACACAACAACTATAAATTTACAATCGTCTCTGCAACGGATTCCAATCGCCCTACAATCACTCGCCTTGCAATATTCCTCTCCCCAGTTCCAGAAAAAAACACCCAAACACCACACACAGCAGGAGACGGAACACACTTGAGTAGAAGTGTAATAAATGGAAACATTAAAAGACTTTATCACCAATTAAGACATCTCGCATACGGTGCTCTTAACCGCCCACGTGAATGCACAGCCCGCAGAATGGCTGTTGCCTCTGCTCTCAATAAGGGGACGGGCAGATGGGGTCTGTTTGTTTCTGTGGGTGTGAGTGTGTGGGGGGGTCGGTCTCGGGGTGTGTGTGGGGGGGGGTCAGGGTGTGTGTGTATGTGTGTGTGTGTGTGTGTGTGTGTGTGTGTGTGTGTGTGTGTGTGTGTGTGTGTGTGTGTGTGTGTGTGTGTGTGTGTGTGTGTGTGTGTGTGTGTGTGTGTGTGTGTGTGTGTGTGTGTGTGTGTGTGTGTGTGTGTGAGTGTGTGTGCGCACAAACATGTATGTATGTATGTATGTATATATGTATGCATACATGCATGTAATCACGTGCATAAGTATGCATGCATATAAGCAAGCACGTGGCTAGCTATTCGCACACACAGGTCCTCAGTGGATACCCCCATGGGCCGCATCCTTCCCTCCGTCCGTGCGCGCAGGAGCTCCTTTGCAACTCGCGCCCTTCCTCCGCGGGAATCCTACGTAACCTTTCTCTAACCTTGCAATAGTAGGCCCCGTTCCCGATTCGTTGTTGCAACTATTCTTACCATCAAGCTATTATGCTTATTCTAGTTGCCACTATTCTTATTGCATGCTTATATTTATTTTCGTTGCAACTATTTTTATCTATTTTGCTTATTCTTATTGCAACTCTCTTTATTTTAATTGGTCACTAAATTCTATGATGATTGGAGGGACATGGTTAGTAAAGGTATGTATAGTCACTGATAGTCTAAGCAAATAAATGAATAAATGAATAAATAAATAAATAATAATCTCACTAAATAATAAACTATGATTGTTCCTCCCACACAAAGAGAGAACGAGAGAGAGAGGGAGAGAGAAAGAGAGAGAGAGAGAGAGAGAGAGAGAGAGAGAGAGAGAGAGAGAGAGAGAGAGAGAGAGAGAGAGAGAGAGAGAGAGAGAGAGAGAGAGAGAGAGAGAGAGAGAGAGAGAGAGAGAGAGAATGAGGAGAGGAAGAGAAAAAGAGAGAGAGAGACAGATAGATAGAGAGAGAAAAAAATAGACCTCAACCGCACACCAAGAAGTCCTTTCCAATTGCCGATCGACACAAAAAAAGAAAAAAACACTAGAGCAATAGATCAGAAGAAAATAATAATCCCACTCATAACCAGACATCAATAACCACAACGAGGCTCCTCCCCCCTCCCCCCCCTGCCTGGTAATCACATAAGGACCTATATATCACTATAGTAAACATATGTTTGAGCTTTAGTGACGAGGCTGTTTACTGTGCCTCCGAGTTGCCCTACATTTTCGCCTCCATCTTGTGGCTTGCTCGGACGTCGCCAGGTGCTGTCAACGTAGGTGGGGTGGGGGGAGGGGAGGGGGGGATTGGAGAGGGGGAAGGGGGAGGAGACTTTATGTGTGGGGGGAGGGGGAGGGGAGGGGAGGGGAGGGGATGGTAGAGAGGGAGGGGGAAGGGGGAGGAGACTTTATGTGTGGGGGAGGGGAGGGGAGAGGGGGAAGCCTTTGTGTGGGGGGAGGGTAGGGGAGGGGATTGTGGTGTTTATATACTGATATTCATCCTCGTTTTCCTCATCATTTCGAATGTTTGTTTGCTCTCTAGTATTTTATTTTCTTCTTTTTTTCTTTTTCTTTTTCTTCACTTCTGCCACGAGGTCTTACGCCTTCGGGTCCGTTTCTGTCCTTTTGAGTAAAGGGAGAAGGTGTGTACAGATAAAAGTACAGAACTCACTATCATTGAGAGAGAGAGAGAGAAACAGAGAGAGAGGAAAGAAGAGATGGAGGGAGGGAGGGAGAGAAAGAGATAGAGATAGATAGATAGAGAGAGAGAGAGAAGAAAAAAGAGAGGGAGTGAGGGAGGGAGGGAGGGAAAAGGAACAGAGAGAAAGACAAAGGGAAAAGAACGAGAGACAGAAAGGATAAGGAAATAAAAAAGTAAGAGACAGAGAGAAAATGAAAGAGACAGATAACCACATACAGAAAAAAACACAGAAAGAAAAAACAGAGCAAAAGAGAGAGAGAAAGTGAAAAAAAAAACTAAACGAAATAAATTTAACCAGCGCGAGGAGATAAATAGTCCAGAGTCGAGAATAAGAGACGAAATGAAAGAGTCAAGAGAATGTGAGAGGCGGTGCATGCGGCGAGGAGCCCCACTCCGCCCATTCCGCCCATTTGGGGAAGAGGAACCGGAGTGGGAATTGATTGGTCCCTTTTATTTCCTCTGTTTCTCAAGGACACGCCATCGAGTCCCACTGCCCCTGAACCTTGAGTTGCCTTGAGTTGCCCTCGTGAAACATTCCGACTTATGTGACAACGGTGAGGGTGGCGTGCCAGGCAGGGAGGGTTGAAGGGCACGAGGGGAGGGAGGGAGGGAGGGAGAGTGGTTAGAGGGAGGGAGGGAGGGAGAGAGGGAGGGAAGGAGGGAGGGAGGGAGAGATAGAGAGAGAGGGGGGGAGGAAAGAAGAGAGAAAGAGAGAAAGAAACAAGAAAGAAAGAGAGCGACTGAGGGTGTATCTGCATTAATGATTACAACCGCAAGCACACAAGCTCCAACAACAAGCAAAAAGGGAAAAAAAAGAAAAACACATCGAATTCTTTCTCTCCACAAACCAACAGTGACGAAGAAAACTAGCGGCATGAAACGACCCCCAAAAAGAGCAGTTTAAGAGACCACTTTTTGCCGCGTTGGTCAGTCCTACAAACACGGTCTCAGGGTCACCCCTTCCCTTCCCCCCTCCCCCTCCCTACTTCCCTCCCTCCCTTTTTCTCTCCTTCTCTCCCTCCCTCCCTTTTTCTCTCCTTCTCTCCCTCCCTCCCTTTTTCTCTCCTTCTCTCCCTCCCTCCCTCCCTTTTTCTCTCCTTCTCTCCCTCCCTCCCTTTTTTCTCTCCTTCTCTCCCTCCCTCCCTTTTTCTCTCCTTCTCTTCCTCCCTCCCTCCCTTTTTCTCTCCTTCTCTCCCTCCCTCCCTTTTTCTCTCCTTCTCTCCCTCCCTCCCTCCCTTTTTCTCTCCTCTCCCTCCCTCCCCTTTTCTCTCCTTCCTTCCCTCCCTCCCTCCGGTATGGATGTTACTAGTCAGATACTGGAAATGAGTATATTAGTGACTCTCTCTCTCTCTCTCTCTCTCTCTCTCTCTCTCTCTCTCTCTCTCTCTCTCTCTCTCTCTCTCTCTCTCTCTCTCTCTCTCTCTCTCTCTCTATCTCTCTCTACCTCTCTCTCTCTCTCTACCTCTCTTTCTCTCTCTACCTCTCTTTCTCTCTCTCTCTCTCTCTCTCTCTCTCTCTCTCTCTCTCTCTCTCTCTCTCTCTCTCTCTCTCTCTCTCTGTGTGTGTGTGTGTGTGTGTGTGTGTGTGTGTGTGTGTGTGTGTGTGTGTGTGTGTGTGTGTGTGTGTGTGTGTTTGTGTGTGTGTGTGTGTGTGCATTCGCATGTGCATCAGCATCTGCATCTGCATGCGCATGTACATGTTTATGTGTATGTGTCAGCGCATGAGCACAATTCCCTTTCAGATACTCGCTAATGAAGGAAATAATCATCACCGGAAGCATGCTCGCTCACCGTAAGTGCTGGAACGTGAGCAGTTGACAAGGAGACTGTTATGATTGCGAAATTCCTCATCTGGGTTTTCATGTTCACACTATCTTAACAAAATATACTGAATTATGAGTGTTTGTGTGGTGATTAAGCTTCACAATAACACCCGATGACC
>BOPN01002840.1:80000-82500 GCA_017312705.2 Penaeus japonicus | reverse complement strand
GGGGCTAAATATAGAGCATATAAATAAATACATGTCAGCTTTGCAATCATATTGTCACCTTCCAACAAGGTGGTGGTGGTGATGATGATGATGATGATGACGGTGATGTTTTGGTTGTGATGTGGTGGGGGTGATGGTGGTGAGGCTGCTGTTGCTGCTGCTGCTGATGATGATGATGATAGAGAAGAGGAGGAGAATAGGGTGGTTATGGTGATGTTGATGATGATGATGATGATGATGATGATGATGAATAAGAGGAAAATAAAAAGAAAAAGAAGAAGAAGGAGGAGGAGGAGGAGGAGGAGGAGAATGAGAAGGAGGAGGAGGAGGAGGAGGAATTAGTTTCAGTAATAGTTGTTGCTGAAAATCAGTGAATCGGTAATTAAACAACGACTCAAAACAACAACGACAATAAGAGCAACATTAATAGCAATCGCCCCTTCTACACCAGCATCGTAATACAGACACTAGAAGTGGTGATGACATCGGCGATAATAGCAGTGGCGATTCCAGTAGCAGTAACAGGAGCAGTAGAAGTAGCAGCGTTGACACCAGGGTTGTCTTCAAGACAACCCTGGCTACAGACAAACAGGAATAGTAAAAGTGCTCGGACGCATCATCACCGGACACTCGACGCATCATCACCGGAAACTCGACGCATCATCACCGGAACCTTGACGCATCATCAATGGAAACTCGACGCATCATCACCGGACACTCGACGCATCATCACCGGACACTCGACGCATCATCACCGGAAACTCGACGCATCATCACCGGAAACTCGACGCCTCATCACCGGAAACTCGACGCATCATCACCGGAAACTCGACGCATCATCACCGGAAACTCGACGCCTCATCACCGGAAACTCGACGCATCATCACCGGAAACTCGACGCATCATCACCGGAAACTCGACGCATCATCACCGGACACTCGACGCATCATCACCGGAAACTCGACGCCTCATCACCGGACACTCGACGCATCATCACCGGACACTCGACGCATCATCACCGGACACTCGACGCATCATCACCTTTAGACATGTGATGTTATATCAGGCAGAAGGAGAAGCCGTGATACAGTAAGGCAGCGAGAGGGAAATGATGTTTACAGACGTGCAATGCTGTAGAGATTCTTTTTAGAGATGTCTGAGGTAGTGGTGATGGCTGGTGATGATATTGCTTTTACCTCAAGTAAACAGGAAAGCAGGGTTCTATAGTATCCGAATTCAATTATCCATATATCGTCATTGTACAAACGATCTATTCATAAAATAAAAAATTTGAGAGCAGAGAATAGAACGCCTCGATTTCATTTATCTTATCTAACTACAAACGCATCGGGAATTATCACCATTTTGGCGGGATATAAAACATAGGATCGATATGATTTCAATTCAGTATTAATGAAAACACGTTTCAATATTTCTACCGAATGATCATAATGATTACTTACAAAACATACACGTAAATAGTATCAATAGATATATGATTAAAAGCTCCTTTGAAAGCGTAAAGGTGAGAATTACTTTTTTTTTTTCTTCTTCTTCTTTTTTTAGAGTATAGGATAACTTCTCTACTCCTCCCAGTTCTGGCTCTTTATCGTCTTTCTGAATCCTTATTACACTAATGCTTCAATAACGGGAAACATAGAGGAATAAAGAGGACAGGTTATTGTGTTTTGCTTTACTAATTACATTCTAAAACCATATCTGGACGCGGAGTAGCCCCGGGTTGCAAGATTTACATGTTTACATTTATCTGTAAATCTTGCTGGGCAGTCTAAACAATACGGGGAAGGCTAGGCGCCCAGAGGTAGCTCAGGTAAGTTTTAGAATGAGATCACATCAGCTGAGGAAATAACCCAGGGTGATCCATTGGGGTTTAATAATGCATATGATAAGGATATCGGTTCTCCCAAAAAGAACGTTAAGAAAGTATTTTGTACCTAAGATTTAATAAGCACACGTACGAATAAAAGATATGAAAATGGTATCTGGTGCTACATAATGGTCCACTAATGGGATGTATCCCTAATATGAAAAAAAAAACAAATCTTGCCTTATTATCATCCGAAAAGCGACCTGGTGATGAGAAGAAAAAAAACTAGAAAAGGGAAACAAATCTAAATCACTGATTATGGTTCATACAAGAGAGAGAAGAGGAAAAGGGAGGGAAGGAGGGAGAGAGAGAAAGAGAGAAAAGAGAAGAGAGAGAGGGAGAGAGAGAGAGAGAGAGAGAGAGAGAGAGAGAGAGAGAGAGAGAGAGAGAGAGAGAGAGAGAGAGAGAGAGAGAGAGAGAGATATATATATATATATATATATATATATATATATATATATATAAACGTGCTAAATGGCTGTTCGGATGAATGCACCCTGCCTTCTTCCTCCCTTCTTCGAACTGACTCTACCGTGCCTGAGAGGAACGCGGTCATCAAGCCTGAAGACTATGATGAACTAGCGGTCACCAACTCTCGCATGAGAACTTGGG
>BOPN01002840.1:72500-75000 GCA_017312705.2 Penaeus japonicus | reverse complement strand
ACTTCATACGCCCACACGTCCATTGCCACTCTATCTCATACGCCCACCTGTCCACTGCCGCTCTATCTCATACGCCCACCCATCCACTGCCGCTCTACCTCATACGCCCACCCGTCTACTGACACTCCACCTCACACGCCCGATGCCACTCCACCTCGTACGCCCATCCGTCCATCGCACCTCCACCTCACACGCCACCTACAGCTACATACTCCCCTATCACTCATCCCCACCCCTTACACGCAACCCCACACTCCCCTCACACGCACCCCCCCCCCCACCACACACACACGCAACCTCGCACTCCCCCCTACACTCCCCCCACACGCACCCCCCTCACCCACCCCACACGCAACCCCCCTCCCCCTCCCCCTCCCCCTCCCCCTAACTTGTAATACCTACCTACAGTCCTACATGCCCCACATACCGCTACCCACGCAATTCATTCCATGTGGCTTCGCGCCCCGATGAGTTACCTCCGGGAATCGGCACGTCACCCACACCTCATGAATGATTAGCTTTTGTCACCAGCGCTCTTCCTCTGGCCGCGCATACCCCCTGCCGCCGGCCTTCAAGGGGAATCATTACCATTCCTGTCGTGTCTCTCTTGTGGTGCCTTCGCCCACACTTGGGGCACCATCCGCGGTCACCATAATCTGCACTGGAACAAACACATCTACTTATGTTACTGCACCATCCGGTCACCATAATCTGCACTCATATACATCCACTAGTTCTGTGCTCACCATCCGCGCTCACCATAATCTGCACTCATATACATCCACTAGTTCTGTGCTCACCATCCGCGCTCACCATAATCTGCACTCATATACATCCACTAGTTCTGTGCTCACCATCCGCGCTCACCATAATCTGCACTCATATACATCCACTAGTTATGTGCTCACCATCCGCGCTCACCATAAGCTGCACTCATATACATCCATTAATATTGTATCACCATCCGCACTCACCATATTCTGCACTGGAACACATATACTAATGTTGCTATCATTGTCTGCGATCACTATAATTTGTACTTAAACACATTCACTAACACTGTGCTCACCATCCACGCTCACCATAATTTGCCTACATCCACATCCAGTAATTCCACTTCCACCAACCGCGCTCACCATAATCCACACTGGAACATGTCCACTAACATTGCTGTCACCATTCGCGTTCACTATAAGCTGTACTCGAACACATCTACTAATATTGCTTTCACTGTCCGCGATCACTATAACTTGCAGTCAGATACATTCACATATGCTAATATCACCATCCACGGTCACCATAACTGGCCCTCATCCACATCCACCAACACTAATTCCACCAACCGCCGATAATTCATTCCACTCCCATCCACTCACCACTCCTCCACTTCTAATCGATCATGGTTGAAATTATTGCACAGCTGACTGGCTCATGGTTAATCAACTGACAGGCGTGGTCATTGCAACAAAGGGTTAAATCTTTGAAAGCTCGGAACGATTTTTGTTGCATTTCATTAACATTTCAGAGCTCAAGGTTGTGCAACTCATGCTAAAATCTAATCTTCTAATAATTTCTTAAATCTTAAATATTAAATGTCGTTTTCATATCATCTGGATGTGAATATTTTGGTTTTATTTTTTTCCTGGTCTCCTTTTCATATTTATCATTCAATGAATGGACTCCTTTTGACGTAATATATTTACTCATAAAGCGTATTGCAAGATTTATCAATGAATTATTTTTTTTCTTTTCTTTCTTTCTCTCTTTTTTCGTCTTTTTTAAATGAGATTCCATGATATAATACTAAACATTCTATCCATGTTTTTTATTTAAATTTGCACTGCCAGCACTATCGGATTAAATTCACTCAAAGGTTGTTTGCTTTCACGTGTCTCCACCGAAGGATATTTTGCATACGAATTCCTCTTAGTGTGTGCTGTAAAACTGTCATTCTGATATTAGCTTGTGGTTAACTGAAAGCTTATTATCTGGATTCATACGACTTCGGGGAGGGGGTTGGTCGATGGGTGGATGGGTGGGGGGTTGTGTGGGTGGGTGGGTGGGTTTGGGTGGGTGGGTGGGTGGGTGGTTGTGTGTGTGTGTGGGATTGGGTGGGTGGGTGGGTGGGTGTATGTGTGTGTGTGTGTGTGTGTGTGTGTGTGTGTGTGTGTGAGCGTGCGTGCGTGCGTGCGTGCGTGCGTGAGTGAGTGCTTGCGTGCGTGAGTGAGTGTGTGTGTGCGTGCGTGCGTGTGAGTGCGTGAATCCGGCGCTCAAATTAAATATTCTTGCATCCCATCCACAAGGAAATAAAACTACGGAATTAACAATAACACTAAACATCTTTATAAGTGCTTGCGTACAGACACGTATCTCTCCACACCTATCTACGTTTATGCAAGCAAGAAAGCAACAGAAAAAGGGCTACCGCGTGGCACCCAGCATCCACCTACCACCAGTTAAATCTTCTCGTATCTAATCATCTCATTCTGGCCTCGATGCC
>BOPN01002840.1:55000-67500 GCA_017312705.2 Penaeus japonicus | reverse complement strand
TTGTGTGTTTGTTTGTGTGTGTGTGCGTGTTTGGTTGTGTGTTTGTTTGTGTGTGTGTGTGTGTGTGTGTGTGTGTGTGTGAACGTGTCTATGTGTGATGTCTGGGCGGGTAGTGAGGGTGCCTGGCCCGGTGCCAGGGAAGATCAAAGGGCAGTGCCGCCTCCCTCCCCTACAGGTCCCCTTCCCCTTTACCCAGACTCTCCTGTCCTCTCTTGCCCCTTTACCCCCTAGCCCCTCCCCCTCCCCTTCCCTCCTCCCCTCCCCTACACCTTACCATAAACTCTCTCCCTCTCACCTCTTCCCTCACACCGCTCACTGCATACCCTCACCCTATGAATATACCCGTAACCCATTTTCTACTCCAACCTTCATTTCGTTTTCGTTTTTTTTTTCTCTCTCCTTTCTACTTTGTATCCTCTGTATCTACGCTGTTTTTTTCTTTCTCTCTATCTCATCTTCCTGCGTGCCTTGCATTAATCTCCCCCCTCCAGGACCGTCCCCCCTCCCCCCTCTCCCCCTCTCCCTCCCCACTCTCCCTTCACCCCCCTCCCCTTCCAACAGCAGCCCAGTACCATATTAAAGAATCCTTACAAAAGCAAATCCACTTACTCAAGGATGTATAGCGTTGACTCAAAGGTTTAATATGGACTTAATATGATATCTCCCCCCCCCCCCCCACCCCAACCCCAACCCCAACCCCCAACCCCCTCCAGCCCCCCACCCTCCGTTTCTGATGGAGTGTAATTTCATTTGGGAATGCGCAATGGGTATGAGCTTGATGGGACTAGGTCGGTAAGGCCGAAAGCCATAGAAATGGTACTTTTTTTTTAAAGCTTGTTTTCGTTCTGCCGATAATATGTATTGTGATCTGACGCCCAGCTGAAGGTTACCAAGGTCTGTATCTCTGTTTTTTGGGGGATTTTTTTCTTTCTTCCTCTCTTTCTCTCTCTCTCTCTCTTTCTCTTTATCTCTCTCTCACTTGCTCTTTCTCTGTCTATCTCTTCTCTCTCGCTCTCGCCCTCGCTTTCTCTCTCTCTCTCACTTGCTCTCTCTCTCTGTCTATCTCTTCTCTCTCGCTCTCGCCCTCGCTTTCTCTCTCTCTCTCTCTCTCTCTCTCTCTCTCTCTCTCTCTCTCTCTCTCTCTCTCTCTCTCTCTCTCTCTCTCTCTCTCTCTCTCTCTCTCTCTCTCCCTCTCTCTCTCTCTCTCTCTCTCTCTCTCTCTCTCTCTCTCTCTCTCTCTCTCTCTCTCTCTCTCTCTCTCTCTCTCTCTCTCTCTCTCTCTCTCTCTCTCTCTCTCTCTCTCTCTCTCTCTCTCTCTCGCTCTTATCTATCTCTCTCTCTCTCTCTCTCTCTCTCTGTCTATCTATCTATCTATCTATCTCCTTTTCCCTCTTCCCATACTTTTCATTTACCCTTCTATACTCCCTTTTCCTCTCCCCTCTTTCTATCCCCCTCTCTCTCCCACTCCATTATTCTCTCTTGTCTCCCTCTCGCATCTTTCTCTCCGCCTCCCTCTCCTTCCTCCTCTACTTCTCCCTTTCCCTTCTACACTCCCTTTCCCTCTCCCTTCTCTCTCTCTCTCTCTCTCTCTCTCTTTCTCTTCTCCTCTCTATTTCCTTCTGCCATCTTTCTCTAGCTGCCTCCATCTTCTTCTCCCTTTCCCTCTCTCTTGTAGTCTCCATATTTATCTTCCTATTCCTCTCCCTCTCCCTTTTCCCATCTTTCTCCATTTTCCTCTCTTTCTCCCTTCTCCTCTCCCTCACACCCTCCCTTTCCCCCTCCCTTCTACTCTCCATCTCCACCTTCCTCTCCCTTTCCTTCTCCTTTCTCTCTCTCCCTCTTTTTTCTCTCATTCTCTCTTCTCCTCTCCCTCACCTTCCCCCTCCCCCTCCCCCTCACCCTCCTCCCCTCCCTCTCCCTTCTCCCCCTCATCCTCTCCCTCTCCCTTCTCTATACCTACAGTAAGTGACAAAGACATAGACATACAGTAGCCGTGAAGTGGCAACCCGGTGTGCCATTAGCAACCAAAATAATTGAAGGGGGGAAGGGGGCGGGGGATGGGGGGTATTGAAGGCGTTCGAACGACCGGAGACAATTATATCGCCGCCATTCTGTATCGCTAATGTGAAAGGTCTGCTCGCGACGATCGCAAATGATCGCAAACTATCGCCAGGCCCGTGGATAATGATGAACGCGCGGTGACATCGGAACTTTCCAGGGAAATTACACCTCGCTTGGGTGGTTGTTTGAGTGTGTGTGTGTGTATTTCTCTTTGTATTTGTGTGTGTGCGTGTGTGTGTGTGTGTGTTTGTTTTAGTGTGTGTGTGAGAGAGTGAGAGAGAGTGTGTGTGTGTGTGTGTGTGTGTGTGTGTGTGTGTGTGTGTGTGTGTGTGTGTGTGTGTGTGTGTGTGTGTGTGTGTGCGTGCGTGCGTGCGTGCGTGCGTGTGTGTGTGTGTGTTTCTCTTTGTATTTGTGTGTGTGTGCGTGTGTGTGTGTGGTTTTTTTGTTTGTTTTAGTGTGTGTGTGTGTGTGTGAGAGAGAGAGAGAGAGTGTGTGTGTGTGTGTGTGTGTGTGTGTGTGTGTGTGTGTGTGTGTGTGTGTGTGTGTGTGTGTGTGTGTGTGTGTGTGTGTGTGTGTGTGTGTGTGTGCAAGTACAAGAATGTGTACGTGTACGTGCGCTCGTGTACGTATCTCTCTCCTTGATCACGGAGAAAGTCGGCGAAGATTATGGCCCTACAATCTCTTTTAACGTTATCATTATAATAACAATAACAATAATACAACTATACAATCAGCCATAGTAATAACAGTAATAAAGGTAATAGCAATAATAGTATGACTAGTAGTAGCAGTATATAGACGTACCTTTATGGAGCGAACCAATGCGATTTTATACAGTATAGGCCTACTTATTGACGTGACATTTGATGACGTCAGAACGATATACAGATTTACTGCATCTGTACCCGGACGCGGATTCACTTTATCTTACATCCATGTCGTGAACAAAGTCAAACAACATGCAATCAAGGTAAGTAATGACACAAGGCATATAAGCAAACGAGGTAATCAACAAACAAGGGAAACAGGTAAACAAGTAGGATAAACTATCAGAAAACAAGGTAGTAAGCAAGGAAACAAGGCAATTAGCAGGTAGATATAACAAGCAATACACGCAAACAATATAAATCTGCAAACAAAGGAGTCAGCAATTAAATAAGTCCTGCAAAGTAGTTTGACAAGGTAAGCAAACAAATCAACCAGATAATTAGCAAACAAACAAGACAACTTACCCCAGCAAACAAGTTTAATCACCAAACAAGGAAGACAAACAAGGAGGCAACATCATCAGCAAACAAACATTATCATCACCATAACTATTAATGTTATCATTCCTATCATTCTATTTATAAAATCATCGATAATGATAAGAATGATAAAGCTGATAATGTTAAACAAATATACCGATAACATATATATATATAAACAAAAGCAACAATAATAACACTGATATGAACAAAGTGAACAGTGACCCTCAAAGAAATAAATTATTACCTTTGTTATCGTAACGACAGTAGGTTATGAGTCCTATCAACATATTAAATTAAATCAGTGTGGCTATTAACATAAATAGTAGTCCTAACAACAATGGAAACAAAAATGGTAATGATAATGATCATTATGATGATGATAATTATGATGATATAGATAAGGATGAGGATGATGAGAATGAGGATGACAATGATGATAATAAAATTATGATAACTCTGATAATGATGACGAGGATGTGGATTAGGATTAGGATGATGATGAGGAGTAGGATGATGATAATGATAACAATGATAATGATAATAATAACAATCACAACAGTAATAATAACCATAACCAGAATAAAACAACAATAACAACATAAAAATAATAACAGAAATAAAATAAAAACAAAAAGACCAACAGCCAATCACCCAAACACCAGGCAACCAAGAGGAGACGCTGGCCGAATTAAGACAAAAAGGAAACGCAGAGTCGCCCAGGATCTAATTAAGCATCCTGCTTAACATTGCAAAATAGCGGACGGGGGTGGACGACCGACCTCGGCAGCTTGAGAGATTAATTTTTGCAATTTTTTGCCATTAGGGTAGGTTGGGTTAGGGTGGGGTTTGGATAGGTTTGAATAGGTGAGGATGGGGTTTGGATAGGTTTGAATAGGTTAGGATGGGGATTGGATAGGTTAGGCTGAGTTAGGATAGGTTTGGTTAGGTTAGGCCGAGTTAGGATAGGTTTGAATAGATTAGGCTGAGTTAGGATAGGTTTGGTTAGGTTAGGCCGAGTTAGGATAGGTTTGAATAGGTTAGGCTGAGTTAGGATAGGTTTGGTTAGGTTAGGCCGAGTTAGGATAGGTTTGAATAGGTTAGGCTGAGTTAGGATAGGTTTGGTTAGGTTAGGCCGAGTTAGGATAGGTTTGAATAGGTTAGGCTGAGTTAGGATAGGTTTTGTTAGGTTAAGCTGAGCTATTGGTTAGGTTAGATTAGGTTAGGCTGAGCTAAGTTGGTCAAGTTAGGTTAGGTTAAGCTTAGTTGGTTAGGTTAGATTAGGTTGAGCTTAGTTGGGATAGGTCTGGATATGGTTAGGATAAGATAGGGTAGGTTGAGCTAAGTTGGGACATGATAGGATAGGTTTGGTTAGGTTGAGCTAATTCGGGATAGGTTTGAATAGGATATGCTTAAATAGGATAGGTTAGACTGAGATAAGTTTGGCCAGGTTAGGATAGGATAGGTTGGGTTAAGTTAAATTGATATAGGTTAGAGGTATGAGTTATAAAAAATAAATAGATACTCCAAACGTTGTGGTTCGCAATTACGGGGTCAGATCACTTAGCTGTATTGGTCCGATTAACCCTTTATGTTGTTGTTGTTGTTTTGTTGTTTTATTGTTTTATTTTGTTTGTTGTAGTAATCTAAAGAAAAAAAATCGTGGCTATCTACCAAGAGGAATACGAATTAACTTAACTGCAGAAGTTTGTCTTCCTGTCAGCCTTTCTTCCTCCGATCTGAATTTACAACCACGTAAATTCTGAAGGCTGTCTATCACTTTGTAAATCAAAGTGATACGTGTATGTAAATCAAAGTGGTGTTGAGTCCCTGCATGACAGAAATGGTTTTGTCTTGCTGCTATAACAAATTATACTTTATATATAATACGTGCTATGTTATGGGTTGAACAGGGATCACGCACGCACACACACACACACCAAGACCAGAAGGAGAAAAAGGAACGTAGACGGGGAGTGGGGGGAGTTACGTCAGCGACCCCCCCTTGAGTGACAGGTGAAGGCTGGAGGAGTGGTGGGTCATCAGGAAGGGGGGAGAGGGAGGAAGGGAGGGGGTGGGGAGGGGAGGGGCAGTTCGGCCGTCACGCTAATGGCGACGGTCTTAGCAGCTACTCTTCCCGACGTCGTAAGACAGAAAGTGATCATTCCCCGACAGAGGTCGTGGGAATATGGGAATCGGTATTTGTTTCGTGTTTTCATTTTCACAGTTGCATTTTTCAATGAATTTGCATTGATTACGAGGACTATTCCAGTCGCAATTGTTTTATTAGGTCTGGTATTCTTGATTATGCTGTCGTTATCATCTTTGTCCTTACTATCTATATCATCATGATTATTATTAATTGTATTATCAACATAACTATCATTATTGTTATTGATATTATTCTTATTATTGTTAATTATTATCATTATGATCACTATTCTTATAAAATCTTTTACTATTATCATTACTACTATGACTGTCATCACTACTGTTACTATCAACACTATTGTCAGTGTCATAATCTTTATCATAATCATGATAACTAGTCATCGTTATTATTATCATCATTACCATTATAATCACTATGATTGCAGTATGATCATTATCATTCCCATATTGTGCAACACAAGTTCAATAATTATTGCAAAAGATGCATCAACAGAATTTCCTCTTTTGGCTTACTTCAGACATCATACATTTTGTCATCATCAATATGATCATAATATTTCCTACTGAAGATGCACTAAACATTCCGTAAATAATTCACAAAGAGAAATCTTTCCCTCTTTATCTACAACTGTCTTTCTTTTATCCCACTTTTATGCCCCCCTCCCCTCCCCTGTCTGTTTTCCTCCTTCCCTTACCCACCTTACCCCTCCCCTGCCTGTCTGCCCCCTTTCCTCACTGCTTCTATGCTCCCCTTCTCCTTTACCTTTGATGTATGCCCCCCTTCCCCAACTGCTCATATGCCCGCTTTCCCTTGCCGTGGCTGTTTAACCCACGGTTCTGAACCACCTGACACCTGCTCTCCCGTGCCCCACGACTTGGTGCTATACCAGCTGTCTATAGGTGCCCCTTTGCTGCCCCTCGCCCGAACCAGCTTCCCATGACACCCCCCACCCCCTCACCCCCTTGCCCTCGTTAAGAGTCCGAAAAGGCTGACCTTGGCTGGCTCGCACGAATGGCCAGTCACCCCGTAAAGCCAACCCCGCAAAGCCAAGCCTGTAAAGCCTCGCAAGGAATACATCCCCCCCACTCCCCCCACCCCACCCCTAAAGCACTTACGAGACTCACTATGTTACTTCACGTCACCGCCTCCCCCACCCCCCACCCTCCACCCCCACCCCCGGGTAACCAGCGCTCAGCAGTTCCTATGGGTAATTCTCGGTATATGTTGAGAAATCGACAGCTAGTGCGGAAATGCCGAATTACTTCCTCCCCCCCCCTCCTCCTCCTTCTCCTCCTTCCCTTTACTCCCCACTCTTCCCCTTTCTCCTTCTCCTCCCCCCCCCCCCTTTCTTTCTTCTGCTTTCATCTTCCCTGTTTTTTTTCTCCTTATTGTTTTTATTTTTACTCTCTCTCTCTCTCTCCCTTTCTCTCCTACCCATAACTCCCAGTCCCTCTCCCTCCCTTCCTCCCTCTCCCTCTTTCTCCTATCCATAACTCCTAGTCCCTCTGCCTCCCTCCCTTCCTCCCACTCCCTCTCCCCCTCCCTTTCCCTCCCTTCTTTCTTCTCTCTTCTACCCATAACTCCCAGTCCCTCCCTCTCCCTCCCTTCCTCCCATTCCCTCTCCCTCTCCCTATCCCTCCTTCTCCCTCCTGCCCATTTACCTTTCCATTATCCTACCGCTTCCTCTCCCCTCTTCCCTTCCATCATCACACTCTCTCACTTCCAAATGTTTACCTTAGGGGCGCCTCGCTGGTTACCCCCCTCCCCCCTCCCCCTCCCCCTCGCTCAATCACTTCACCGCCCTCCCCTTTCCCTTCATACTCGTCTGCCTTAATGAGTGTAGGGATGACTTTGAAAAAAAAGTCTTATTCAATAAAGATAAAACCTTTATAGTATAGTCCCTGTTATCATCATACTATTATTATTCTCGGTTATTTATATATATGTATATATATGTATGTATATATATATATATATATATATATATATATATATATATATATATATATATATGTATAATATATATATATATATTTTTATTATCATTATTATTATCATTATATCAATAATATGATTTCAGTCAAATTGAATGTCAATGCAGTGTTTTTAATATCAATTTCGCCCTTTTTCAACACGTGTACATGGCAGTTAGCACTTGCAGTGAATTAACACGCATCTATTCCCAAAGAAACAAAACAACACGCAGGACTACCATAGCTTGGAGGCTTTACCAATTATCCGCAAAATCAATCTCATAATCAAATTTCATTATATCACCGATACTAATATCATTTTGGACAAATTGGATTCAACTGTGGTATTATCGAAGCAGTCAAATCTTTTCAGAGCATCGTAAATCGTAGAGGGTCTATATGCCACGTACAGCATATATTAAAACTCACCTACTCCTTAAAAAAAAAATATATATATATATATGGTCGGCTGCAAATTTTCTTATGTCATTGATACAAACTTGATTTCAGTCAAATTGCACATGAATAGTATTTTCACATGATTTTCATCCTCTTTCTTTTCGACAAACATTCTTCATTCGTTAACTATTACACAAATCAATACTTATCTAATCCTGAATGAAAAAAAAAGAACATCTATTGTTTTAACACATCAAAATCCAAAAAATGGTCTTAATGATATTTCGAACTTGCTATAAATTAATACCAAACTATTCCTTAAGAAATATGAAAAAAAAACTATGCACACACCATCGACCATAATATAATTTCTGTCAAACTGGACAGAAGTACATTTCGTACCCATAGTAAATGACCACCCAGCTATTTCTAAACTTAAAACAGAAATCTACATCTTAAAAAAAGAAAAAAAAAAGCGACAACATTTAGTACATGCAGAAATAAAAACCTAAGCGACTCAACTAATTCGTAAAAAAAAAAAAAAAAAAATATATATATATATATATATATATATATATATATATATATATATATATATATATATATATATATATATATATGAACACACTACCAACACGGAGCAGCGTCGACGACCCGGACTTAGCTAGAAGGCAGAAGCAATTAACCTCGAGAACGGAGGGAGAGATGAAGGAACGAATGAAGCAACTAATTCTAGGAATTCAGTTAGAGAACAAGTGATTAGATCCTTAGGGGACGTGGCGGGAGATGGAGTGGACGCAAAGGGGAAGCGTGAATAATCAGTATCATTATCAATGTCATTATCATTATCAGTGTCGTTTTCGTCATTATCATTATCTTTATCAGTGTCGTTTTCGTCATTATCATTATCTTTATCAGTGTCGTTTTCGTCATTATCATTATCTTTATCAGTGTCGTTTTCGTCATTATCATTATCTTTATCAATGTCGTTTTCGCCATTATCATTATCTTTACCAGTGTCGTTTTTGTCATTATCATTATCTTTATCAATGTCGTTTTCGCCATTATCATTATCTTTATCAGTGTCGTTTTCGTCATTATCATTATCTTTATCAATGTCGTTTTCGTCATTATCATTATCTTTATCAGTGTCGTTTTCGACATTATCATTATCTTTATCAATGTCGTTTTTGTCATTATCATTATCTTTATCAATGTCGTTTTCGTCATTATCATTATCTTTATCATTGTCGTTTTCGTCATTATCATTATTTTTATCAATGTTGTTTTCGTCATTATCATTATCTTTATCAATGTCGTTTTCGCCATTATCATTATCTTTATCAGTGTCGTTTTCGTCATTATCATTATTTTTATCAATGTTGTTTTCGTCATTATCATTATCTTTATCAATGTCGTTTTCGTCATTATCATTATCTTTATCAGTGTCGTTTTCGCCATTATCATTATCCCTATCTATGTCATTTTCATCATTATCATTATCAATGTCGTTTTCATCATTATCATTATCATTATCAGTATCTTTATCAATGTCATTTTCATCATAATCATTATCATTATCAATGTCGTTTTCGCCATTATCATTATCATTATCATTGCCGTTCTCATCATTATCATTATCATCATTTTTTTAGGTAGAATGAATGAAGAGTTGAAAAGAATAAGCACGAACAGACATAGGGAACCGTGAAGATATGTAAATAAGAGGTCATTCGTATGAAAATAAGTGGATTTGAAAATTAGCACATACGAAAATAAGGGCATATGAAAGTGACTTGGCATGAAAATGAGTGAAAACAAATCGAGTGAACATGAAACTGAGTCGATGCGAACTTAGTGGACATGAAAAAGAGGAAGCAGACCTCAAAAAATAATAACAAACATATAAATTGATTAATTAGTTAATTCATTAATAAGTAATTGAATAAATAGATAACTAATTGAATAAATGAATAAGTAATTGAATAAATGAATAAATAATTGAATAAATAAATAAATAATTGAATAGATAAATAAATCATTGAATAAATAAATAAAATAATCGAATAAATAAATAAATGAATAAATAAATATTTGAATAAATAAATAAATAAATATTTGAATAAATAAATAAATAAATATTTGAATAAATAAATAAATAAATAAACAAAAAACATCTTAAAAAACAAATAAAACCATATATAGGCCGTGGAGAAATTAGTCTAAATACAAGAGGTCCTTCACAGGGTTAAATTGTGACTCTCTGGTCTAATCTGATGTCGATGGGCGGTGACACATATGCCTCGGGTCGGGATATGTCATGTGAACGCTATAATGACACGCGTTCTGTCATGATGAATAAGACGCTGAGGAAAGCGCGTGACAGTTTGGTAGAATGTCAAGGAATGGAGTGAAAAGAATGAGTGTGTGTGTTTGTGTTTGTTTGTGTGTGTGTGTTTGTGTTTTTTTTGTGTGTTTGTGTTTGTTTGTGTGTGTGTGTGTGTGTGTGTGTGTGTGTGTGTGTGTGTGTGTGTGTGTGTGTACATGTGCATATGCGTGTGCACGTGCGAGTGTGCATACGTGTACCTGCGCATACGTGTACGTGTACGGTACGTGTGCGTGTGTCCCACGACCCCAAGTTCCACGAACGAGAGACCAAAGCCTTGAAAACCTTTCCCAACGGCCGTGTCACTCGTCCCCTTCAGAAATGCGAATCGAAAATCCCAGACGCGGCTTTAATTCTTTCATTTAAGGCTTCCATCCTTGGCGACAGCTACTCTGAATAACTTTCCCGTAAATCTGTCTCCTCTTTTCAAAGATCTTTATTTTGGAGAGTTATGGAAGGATATCAAATGTCAGAAATCATTGACGTTATAATCGTTGTTGTTATCAATTCGGATAGATTCGGATTCTTGCAAATCAAAAGGTGATTTCTGCAACTTCTTGATGTTGCGTCGGGGTCTTGCAATGTTGTTTGGTATTTGTTTTACCTTATGTAATTATGTTGTTATGTGGTGTGTATGTTTTATTTGTTGTATGGTATTTTTTATACATTTTTTTATTTTGTGTAATGTGTTATGTGGTATATATGTTTTATATGTTATATCATTTTTAGTCTTTACCAATACCTTATTTTTTTTTTAACTAATTAGCTTTATTCTTTACCCTTATCTTTACCTTTCTTATTATTCCCTTAATTCTTTATCTTTCTCGTAACCTGTCTTATTCCATGGTGTTTTACCTTCCTTATCTCTTATTCCCTTTTTTTAAATCTTTCTCGTAACAAGCTTTCTTATTCCATAGTATCTTATTTCCAAACTTTTCTTATTATTCTTTTTTTTTTTGTTTGCCACGAAAACCACATACACACCCACACACACACACACATAAGGTTTAAATCCCCTAGACTACTACGCGTTACATCACACTTACGACCGGAAATCAGCGCGGCATCAAAATACCAACACACCATACACCACCGACCGACAGGAAGCTAGTCATCACGTTGTTATTCCCTCTCCCTCCCCCTCCCTCTCCCCTCCCTCTTCTCCCCTACCCTCCCCTCCCCTCCCCACCATCTCCTCTCTTTCCTGGTGATACGACAGGGGCTACCCCCCCTCCCCTCTCCTCCTTCCTCACCAGCCCTCTCCCCCTCCCCCTCCCCCCGTCGGTGTAGTAGCGCCCTACACACCTACACCTTGAAGACCACCTCCCTCTCCCCCTCCCCTCCCCTCCCTCCTTCCCTCCCTCCCACGGCCACGCCCCTTAGAGCTCGGAGCGTCGCCTAGGGGCACCTGGACCACGGCTTGACCCTCGAATCTACGGTCGTGGTAAGGGAGGGGTCCATGTAAGCGAAGATAAAGGAACAAATAAGCAAATATGGGTGCGTCCACAGATTTAAACACACACACTAACACACAAATACACATACACACACATACACACACACACATGCACACACACACACACTCATACACTTATACACGCAAACAAGTAAACAATCAATCACGCATACATATACTGAGGCAAACACATACTTTCACATACACATACAGATACACACACATGCATATCATCCTACCATCTTCATCCACACACACACACATAAACACACACACACACACACACACACACACACACACACACACACACATACACACACACACATACACACATACACACAAATACACACACACACACACACATAAATACACACACACACACACACACACACACACACTGTAGACAAAATAACAAAGGGGAAAATAGAATATGAATATGCATATTCGTGTGTTTTCCTGTTAATCCTTTAGTTAATTTGTTTGCAACTTGTACAGCATGAATCCTTAATAAACATAAATGACATATGTACATACAGACGCACACACACAACAAACACACACATACAACACCCCCCCACACATACACACACAAATAAACTAATACACTCACCCACACACAAACAATCAGATACAAACAAACACATACAGATACACCCACCCACCTACACAAAAACACATACACACAGCCATCCCTCCCCACACTCACACACACATACAATGACACACAAATAAATACACACACCAAAAACACATGTCAACGTATATACGCATGCATGAACCCGACTCCCCCCCCCCCCCCCCCAAC
>BOPN01002840.1:47500-50000 GCA_017312705.2 Penaeus japonicus | reverse complement strand
CGCATCACATTACCAATAATTCTGTCTCCTTCTACCTTTCCCTCTTCCATTTACTCCCAGCTCTCCCCTACTCCCCCCATCGCACGCTCCGCTTCAGTACCCTCCCCCCCCTTCCCCCATCAACCCCCTCCGCCACTCCTTCTCACCTGCAACCCCCGCTTCTCCTACCTTAACCCATTTCTCTAACCCTTAACCCCCTCCCCTGACCCCAACCCCACCCATCCTGCTCCTCTCCACCCCCACCCCTATTCTACTCCACTCCACTCCGCTCACCCCATTCACCGCTCTCCCTCCCCCCGTACTCCCCTGAGCCCTACCCCAGCGCCTCACCCCCATCCTACTCCACTCCCCTCACCCCTACCCCACCCATTCCCCTCTCGCCCCTACCCCACTGCCTCCCCCCCATTCCCTCCTCTCCTCCTGGGGGCCTCCTTCATGGCGACAGCAGTGCCTGCCTCGCGCGACGTCCCCTGCCCTCTGAGGCGCCGCTTAGCCCGTGCTGCTCGCGCCCCGCCGCTCCTGCACCGCCGAGAGTGAAAGGGGCGAGTGAATGCCGATTTTCACGGTGATCTGGCCGATTAAGGAGCAACTGTTTCGATGCGTTCCGCGTAGCCGAGGGAGCGTGTGGTCAAGTCGCGGTGACCTTGTCCGGAATCTCTCTCTCTCTATCTCTCTCTCTCTCTCTCTTGCGATCGCACTACGCGCCCTCTCCGCGATTTTCTCCTTCCTCTTCTTGCTTCATCTTAGAGGTGTTAATCTCCCTTCAGCAGAGTCGCTGTCAACCCCACGAACTCGAATGAATCGTGAATGAGAAAATGAATAAGAGAGAAAGTCTGGTTCGGCGTAACGGGGTCGTACTTGATTGTCGTGCCCACTCCGCTCCGAGCGCACTCCTCTTGTGCCCCTCTTGCGCGCAGCCGGATCATTCATTTCCATGTGCGCGCCTCGACGGGCATTCGGCAGACGCTGGATGCTGCTACTCCGTCGAGAACAACGGATTGTGGGCGACGAGACGAAAAAGACAGGCGACCTTCGTGCTAAGAGACCCTGTGTATAAATAACTACGCCGAGTGTGTGTGTGTGTTAACGTGGCTGGCTGCGTTCTCTCGGATTTTAGTTTATGCATAAAAAGAACGCCCAAAGGTCACAAGTCGAAGCTGTGGGATTATAATAGAGTTCACCCGACTCGGAACTGACCTTCCGACGAGCTTGTCACACCTGTTGGAAGAAATGCGCATTTGCCTACTTTCCTGATGCACGCGACCTTGCTAGATACGATGTGGTTATTGCATATGTCTCTCCAGAAGAAATGCACAGCTGTCCCTCTCAATGCGCAACCTACGCGCTCTTACATCTGAACCTAACGCACATCTGTGAGCAATGACGCACAGCACCGCATGTATAGTATGCCTCTGTGGCCATGGCTCACATCTGTCAGTCAAAAGGTCTGTTCGTTGCAGTTATTCATCAGTGATATCTACTCTGCAATGCGTTTGGATGCAGTTGCATGTCAGGGTCTTTTTCTCATCTTTATCTTTTTCATCCGAATGTATGCCTTAACCATGCAGCTGCAGTATATGTTCGCAATGTTGGTCCCTCAGGTGTACTGATCAACATATATGCTGAAAAGACTCTAAAACCTTCACCCTTGGGTCCTTCATGTACATGTTACGATCACCCATCTGGCATTGATAGTTTACACCCCATCACCTATTCTACTTATAATTACCTCACGCCTGTCTAGTAGCCATGAGTTTGCTTGCGTGGCATTATTGTTCTACCAAGCAGTTTTCTTGACTGAACCCCGGAGACCTCTGCGCGTCTATCAAGGTATTCCGCTTGCTCTGCTCTTCAGATATGCACCTTACTCAGCTCTTTGTACGAAATCTCTCTCTCTCTTACCCCCTCCCTCACCCCCTCCCCCACATTCACCCTTTCCCTCAACCTTCTCCCTCACCCTCTCCTTCTCTCCTTCACCCCCACCCTCACCCTCACCCTCTCCCTCTCCCTCACCCTCACCCCTCCCCCTCAACCCCTCTCCCTCACCCTCCGTCATACCACACATGCTAGTTTATCCGAACAAGCCATAGAGCCGCATTTCCATTCCAGAGGCCGGGTTGGAATGTTCTGTCTTAGACGCAACCCGTCTCTTGGCATCGCGCTGTCCTTGCACACTTACATAAACAAAAATACACACGCTGTTTAAGGTGTACACACAAGGTGCACCGCCCTAACGCTCTTTACTTGGCTGTCGAGGTGTTTTGCACTGCTGTTCTGGGAAGTGCTGTTCAAGTATATATATATATATATATATATATATATATATATATATATATATATATATATATATATATATATATATATATATACATATAATCGAGAGTAATATGTAATATGTACTTATTTAAAACGTAGTGTGTATTTCTTACTTGCTTGGTGACAAAGATACACGAAATTAACCTTTATGAAAAAAATTAATAAATGAATAAACAAAAGGCTA
>BOPN01002840.1:37500-40000 GCA_017312705.2 Penaeus japonicus | reverse complement strand
ATTTCTTCTTTTTTTTCGTTAATGTTTTTGTTTTTGTTTTTCTTATCTTAAACTCACATATTGCTTATTCGTAATGTCCTTCTTTGGAGGCGAAAATAAATATATATAAGACATAGAAACACTAAACAATAACATCAGTGTTTTCTGCAAGAACAAAAAAACATGCAAGATAACAAAAACACACTCGTTAGGAATCGCCCAGCAGTTGCAACATGGAGACTGTTTTCCAAATATAGAGCAAGATAAAGAAAAAAATAGATATGCACTGGCCTTCTACCTTTTGCAAGTATTAAGCATGGCACCTCTTCCCATGCCAGAGCCAAGGTTAGTGCCGAAGTAACACCTGCGAACATCTGTTACCTGCATGTCATGTTTCAAACAAGTTAGAGCATAGCGGAAGAAAAGGATGCATGGTAATTTCTGAGGAATATGGTTTCTTGTGCATCAGCTCATTGCAGAATCAATTGACGGTATGCCTTGAAAGGTGTGTCCTCGTGACGCCCGTCTATTGGATACGCACACCTGGTTATACATACATACATACAGACATACATACATACATGTATATATATAAAGAGAGAGAGAGAGAGAAAGTGAGATAATCTATACATTAAGTATGTGTGTATGTGTGTGTGTGTGTGTGTGTGTATGTGGATGTGTATATGTGCGTGTGCGCGTGCGTGCGTGTGCGTGTGTGTATGTGTGTGTTTATGTGTCCTTGTGCGCCCATGCATTTGGGCTGAGGCGTGCGCATGTCTTTAATAAGAGCGATTGAATATTCCGATGCAAGCGTGTTCATCAAAGGGAATCAGAGATTATTCTGCACCTGAAAATCATTTCGGATAAAGAGCCTCATCTTCCCTGGATTAGCGGAGAGGAAAAATTTAAGCAAATCAACAAGGCCATTTCGATGTTTTTCGTTGCAAATCTTCCTTCGGTGGTCAAGATTTACTGATCTGAATTACGTTCTAAATCTTGAGTCAGTGAGAGAGGGAGAAAGGGAGAGAGAGAGAGAGAGAGAGAGAGAGAGAGAGAGAGAGAGAGAGAGAGAGAGAGAGAGAGAGAGAGAGAGAGAGAGAGAGAGAGAGAGAAAATGAATGACAAAAAGAAAGAAAGAGAGCGAGAGAGAGAGAGAGAGAGAGAGAGAGAGAGAGAGAGAGAGAGAGAGAGAGAGAGAGAGAGAGAGAGAGAGAGAGAGAGAGAGAGAGAGAGAGAGAGAGAGAGAGAGAGAGAGAGAGAATGAATGACAAAAAGAAAGAAAGAGAGAGAGAGAAAGAGAGAGAGAGAGAGAGAGAGAGAGAGAGAGAGAGAGAGAGAGAGAGAGAGAGAGAGAGAGAGAGAGAGAGAGAGAGAGAGAGAGAGAGAGAGAGAGAGAGCGAGCAAGAGCGAGAGAGAGAGAGAGAGAGAGAGAGAGAGAGAGAGAGAGAGAGAGAGAGAGAGAGAGAGAGAGAGAGAGAGAGAGAGAGAGGAATGAATGAAAGAAAGAGAAGAGAGAGAGAGAGAGAGAGAGAGAGAGAGAGAGAGAGAGAGAGAGAGAGAGAGAGAGAGAGAGAGAGAGAGAGAGAGAGAGAAAGAGCAAAAAGTGAGTTTCTAACCGATATTCCGAAATATGACCTGCAGAGATGAACTGCTCACAAATTATTATATTCTGCAATTAGTGTGCAATTATCAGCTGACGAAATCCGGCCTCGGTTATCACTAATTGGCAGAAAACATTAAGTGTTTTGTAAGAGATTGTACATCTTCGAATATTTACGTATACATGTGTATGTTTTTTTTGTGTGTTTGTGTTTGTTTTGAGCGTGTGTATGTGTGTGTGTGTGTGTGTGTGTGTGTGTATGTGTGTGTGTGTGTGTTTGTGTGTGTGTGTGCGTGTTGGTGTTGGTGAGTGCGTGTGCGTGTGCGCATGCGTGTTGGTGTTGGTGTGTGCGTGTGTATGTGTGCGTGTGCGTGTTGGCATGTGTGTGTGTGTGCTTGTGCCTGTGTGTGTGCTCGTGTGTATGTGAGTGTGCGTTAGTTTGTTAGTTTGTTTGTGTGTATGCGTGTCAGGATTGGTATTTAAAAGTAGTTTAGAAATGGGATAGTTACGATGATGATGATGATGATGATAATGAATTATTACCACCCCTATCCTTAAAAAAAAATACTTATACCCGACAAACCGAACTCGGTTGGCATCAGAAACGCACAAGAAGCAGCTTCCTTCCACAAGTTTTAGAGATAAAAAAAATGGCTAAAAGTAATAGGGACGAGGTCATGACACAACCTCTGACCTCTGATTAGCTGTCGATTCACATGATGGGCGGAATCCCGGCACAAGACGTGATGTGAACTGCCGAGTCATTGTCTCCAAGATGTGGAGGTGAGGGAAGATGTGCTAAGCTTATGATTTGATGTGGCATCTCAAAAAAAAAAAAAATATATATATATATATATATATATATATATATATTTATGTCTGTTTGAATTATCATTTCGAAGATTTAAAAATAATACTAAT
>BOPN01002840.1:30000-32500 GCA_017312705.2 Penaeus japonicus | reverse complement strand
AAATTACTTATCATTACATGAATGACTGAAAAAAAAAAAAAAATAATATATATATATATATATATATATATATATATATATATATATATATATATATATATATATATACGTGAGTAACGGATTCAGGAAGCACGTGGTAAATTTGGTGGATAGGTTAGCTGGTGAGTAAGGATGAAGGGATGAGTGGATAGTTGGATGGTAGTGAGGTATGGTGATGTAGATAGATAGTTTGGTGAGTAGGGGCCAAAGTGGATAGACAAAGTGATGCTTAGATGTTTTGACTTGTGTTAATACTATTAGTTCCAAGTTAGATTTCTAGTAAAATAAGAAAAAAAAACACTTATTCGAAGTACGATTAATCAAAATAAGTTTTTTCAAAGAATCGACGAACTGTTGAGAATACAAACATTAATAATTTTTAGTTCTTTTCTTATCACACAAAAAATACGTTAAATATGCAGTACTTCTGAAAAACACATTTCACTTTTTTTCTATTTCCTTTATACAAACCAAAATATGCCGTTTCGTTCGACAACCGTAGTAAATCCTCTGCAGCCAAGCAAGGCTCTTGTTCAGGTGTCCGAATATTGCAAGAAAATGTTGCACTAATTACCGAGCCAGAATCAGGGCATCGTGAATCCGTTTCTGTTCACTTGTTCATTACTCGCACAGGTATTTCGCAACACAAAAGTCATTAGCTCAAGAGTGCCACACTTACCCCCCCTCCCTCCCTCCCCCCCAACATACACTATCTCACGAACACATCACTGTCACTATATATATATATATAACAACCACCATAAGTCGCACCATAACACACTCGAGTATCCAATAACCCGATAATACAAAAGTCTTCAAAACAAAACACCATAACACAACACCATCCACACTACACCACATCACAATAAATAAAACACCACTTCAATAAACCACACAATCCCCCGTCCCTTCCTTCCCTCCCCCCCCCCCTCTCCCATAACCATCCCACACCAGGAGGACATCTCGCCCAAGGAGGGAAAGGAGGGAAGGAAGATCGAACGAGCGAGCGTCCCACACGCACCTCTCGCCTGGGCCGCGGCGCCAGACCAACTGAGGGGCGCGAGGGACGCAAGCTTGTTTTATGTCAAATATTGTCAGAGCTCTAGCTAGCGCGTGCCGTGGCCGAAGCTCTATCTGTGGCGGACCTCTCGCATGTTTCTTTCCTTTTGGTCAGTGTAATGGGTGGATTAAGTTGAGGTTTGCATTGCACTGGAGTCTATGTTGTGTTGCATGGCGGAGCTCTACTGGATTGCACTGAGTCTATTGTTTTTTTATGTTGCATGGCGGAGCTCAAGTGGATTGCACTGAGTCTATGTTTGTTTGTTTTTTATGTTGTATGGCGAAGATCAGGTACTCATACATCACCACTTCCTTCTGGTTAGTTTTATAGATGGATTAAGTTGAGGTTGTATTTTGCAGTGAAATCTACTCCTTCTAATCTGTTTAATGGGTGGATTAGTTTAAGTTTGTATTTAACTTGTATACCGGACCATTCATGCAACCCTTACTTCTGGTCAGTTTAATGCATGGAATAAGTTGAGTTAGGATTTGCATTGGAATTAGTTTTAAGTTTGTATTGCAGTGGAGTCTACTTTTTTTTACTTTGGAAAACCTCTCATATGTAACTTCCTTCTGGTCTGTTTATTGGGTGAATTAGGATGAATTTGCATTGCACTATACAGCTTGATGGGTTCATATACAAAAAAATCGTAGCGGTTATGTATATCATACTGTCATTACTTTAGATAAACTTAATTTAAATTTTGTGTGGACTTAATTGCACAGGAATCTGAAACGGGTCGGTATTAAGCGTACAATATCTCACGTCACTTTGTTTATCTTGCAACGAATTATATATATATATATTTACTAAACAATCATATCATCTGCTACTTACTTTTCATCAATACTATCATTCATTCTTTGCAATTTCTTCTCTTCCACATTCTTTTCTCTCTAAGCTCAGATACGGTTCATGCACATAACAATTAACTGTTGATGTTATATTTGCCAAGTAACGGGTGTCCGTGAATCCTTTACCATTGCAGTTCATTATTATGATCTAGATGCTTAGCACTTCAGATCAGGCACATAATTGTTTCATTGCAGATGTAGGCCTATGTATAAAGAGTAAAAACAGGCAGATAAACAAAATTCTAAATTCCTTTTACTTATGTATACTGTTGCCATGCATCATAAAAAGTATTTAGAAAAAAAATAGAAATGAGAAGAATGCACATACGTTACAAGTTGTGCTAGGAATTAAGAAAATATATTTTCAGTTCCGCGATATAAGCCATGAAAATCTACGGGAATCCCACATAAAATTAATTCAAGACTTATGTATCAAAGCTTAGGGTAGTAAATAAAGGACTAGACTAAATCCCTACATGACATGAGGTACGTAGAAACATGAATCTATCTCATCTCATATGATATATTAGATTATATATCGATTTAT
>BOPN01002840.1:17500-22500 GCA_017312705.2 Penaeus japonicus | reverse complement strand
GTCGTGTTGGTGATGGCTATGATAGTGATGAAGGGGATGGTGGTGATGTTGATGATCGTAATGTTGGTGATGATGATGAGGAGGAAAATAATGATAATGATGATGTTAATGTTAATTGCAACGGCAATAATCATAAGATAATGACAATGAGAGTTAAAATGTCAATGATGACCATTATCATATCACCATCAGTAACATCGACAATAATATTACCATTCATAATAACAACAATAGTGAACAAACGAATATCAAATCCATCAAAACAGAAGCTAGAGTGCCTGGAGTGCTGAGTGCCTGGTACTACCCCGCACTCCCTGGCCAGAAGGTCAGAAGGCCGCTGACCTGGCACGGGTGAGGTCATCCGGCCATTTCTCTTGACACAGGTGGCTGTTTTGCTTTCTGAAAGCGAGAATGACTCTGTGTATGTGTGTGTGTGTGTGTGTGTTTGGGGGAGGAGGAGTGTGTGTGTTTGGGGGGAGGGGGAGTGTGTGTAGAGGGAGGTGTGTGGAGGGAGATGTGTGTGTGTGTTTGAGGTTCTGTCCACCAAACTTCTATTCTTAAATTTGAGTCGAAGTATATAACAAAGGTTCGGTTCTTTTGGTTCCTCTCCCCCCCTCCCCCCATTCTTAATCCTTCCTCATTCAATCATTCATGAGGTCAGTGGTAAGCGATAGACCGAGAGAGACATTGTATTTCTTTACATAAGACGTTAAGCTTGAGTTCGACAATGTACCTCAAGACGGGGGCGAGGGTGGGCTGATGCCATCCAATCCTATTCTCAAGATTGGCCGTGACAGAAACCGGGGCTCAAAATGTGAATCATTAAACACATATTTCCTATGTATTTATAGGATGCATATGAAGATCTGTTGATACGTTTCAGCGCCGTTTTAAATGTAGGGGAAAAGTGTATTTACTGTTACAAGTTTTCAGGCAGACTACATATATAGCATGATTGCATCTTGAGCTAAATATATGGAATAGTGGGTATACGAACTGTTACTTGAGATAATTAATTTGTCTGGGTTGACTTCAAGGAATTTGTAAGCCTAACCTGCAAGCAAGCCAAGCATGAAAGTGAGATCCAAGGTTCTATGCAACTGTTTGTCAATAACTGGTAGATAAATTTATTTCAAAAACCTTAACAAGGAAATATCCAACATTCCTAATTACTTAGAAATGAAACAAAATGTAAAATTGTAACTTACACCGACTGGTCGAGCTGCTGGGCTAAATATTTTTCGATTACCCATTAAGTAACTCGATATAGATTTACCTTTCGCGCTTTCTTGTTATCAGTTATTCTTACTACTAATAACACAATAATTGTATCTATTTCTTGCGCAATGTATTTCGTTGAACAATTGAGTTTGATGAAAATAAATGGATGGAAAGCAACGATAAAGTCCATTAAGAAAAAAAAAATGCTACGCGGGGAATTTTATGTTGCATGATTGCAATGACATAAATATACAAATCAGAATCAGATACAGCAAGCAACAATAAGAAAAAGATAACGAATGTTAGTAAATTAAGAATCTAACATAATGTATTTTGAATAGAAATATTAATATTAAAGAAAGTGATATTTATACTAACGTTACTTTCGGGTGTATATGAACATAGTCGTTATGGCGGAGAGTAACGTCTTGTTTATAATGCTGATAGTAATAAGGCTGTTTAGTGACTGATGGTGACAGTAATCATTTTAATTACCATAGGATGATAGGAAGAACATATGAAAAAAATAGTAAAAGTTCTCTATTTTAAAGATATTTGTGACCACCACCTTCTGTTGGAGGGCCCAGGAAGCATTAAAGTAAATTTCCTCTCGACCTTCTCTTGCTAAATATGGAGTATGATTGCTAGTGTAAATTAGTCATGTGCAATATTTCTACTTAGTAGTTTCCATCATCAGGAGTATATCTTTGCACATTTCCAACTTTGAACTTTTATATTGAAGACAATATACAGATTATAAAATAATAATGACGGACTTAAAGAAGATAAACCTAGTAGTAGTAGTCGAGAGAAGTAGAGAATCAGGTGAGCAGGAGAAGAACTAAGATGACAGATAGCTACCTAAAATGAAGCTAGTTGCCATCTTAGTTCTTCTCCCTTGAAACGCTGGAGTAGAATTAATATTGTTTTACTGAGGACTCGGTGGAGAATTATATCGGTCATTACCCTTAGCATTAGTTATGATGATGAATTTTAATGATTTGACATTATGTAAAGGGTTGCTGGTGGTTTCACAGTATATGAGAGAATGAGTGAATGAAGGGGTGTGTATGGGGATTTGGATGGTTGAGCCAATCGCTTATTCTCACTGGAAGGTTCTCTTCACCCGCCACGAAGGGGACTTCGGCAACCACGATCGCAGATCTTGCCACTTGGCTCCGGTGTCTGCACCTGTTCACTTCATGTAAGTGTACTCCCTTTACTATATATATATATATATATATATATATATATATATATATATATATATATATATATATATATATATATATATATATATATATATAATATATATATATACATATATATATATAATATATATATATATATATATATATATATATATATATATATATATATATACATATATATATATAATATATATATATATATATATATATATATATATATATATATATATATATATATATATATATATATATATATATGTATGTGTATGTATATATATATATATATATATATATATATATATATATGTATGTATGTATATATATATATGTATATATATATATATATATATATATATATGTATATATATATATATATATATATATATATATATATATATATATATGTATGTATGTATATAAGTTTTGAAAATACTGTATGTGGGGGGGGGGAATGTCCAAATGCAAAATGGAAGTACTGCCCACAGAAAAGGGTATCTGAGTGTTGATATGGAGCTGACTTCTAAAACCTCTTTTCAGTTTCTATGATATTGGCTGGTAGTGCAGATGTGCAGGTACATCCAATCAGTTCGCACAGGTAATCGACCGAGCTATCCTTTCTGTCCGCCGGTTATTCCGCCACGTGCTATACCCACGAACGCTGACAGTGCCCTATACCCTTATTGCTATGATTTCGTTTGTGTACAGAAATCATCTTATATCGTGTCTTGCTGAAGAATAAGTTGCAATTGTTTGTATATCTTGAATACACTGAACAAACTATTTTTACTTTTTATTAATACCTCGTTTGACTTCCCATTCTGCGAGAGGATAAAAAAAAGAACCCAGGGTTTTAAAACCTTAAATAACGCTAAACCCTGGACAATGGAGGATGATCACTAGTATGAATTGGTCTTGTATAATATCTTAGTTATTAATATCCATCATAGGGATTATATCATTCTATCTTTACTTACTTTTAACTTAGAAAATTGTTATCTTGAAGACAATATACTATGTAAAAAAATATAACAATCCTAATGGCTCCACATTTCACAGTTCTGGAGAGAAAATAATACTTTTCACTAAGGACTCGGTGGAAAAATTATAACGATCATTAACCCTTAAAATTAGCTACAATGATAAATAGAAATGATTTGGCGTTATATCAATTTTGACATCATTAACCCATTCTACCCATTTCCGTTCGTTCGGTTTACCATCTTAGGAAATATCATCTTTCATCAGGTGTTTACTATCCCTTTGGCACCCACTTGTTTACTAGCTGGTGGCGCCCATGTGTTGATTAGCTCGTGGTACCTGTATGGAGCTTATCTACAAGGTCTGCTCCACCTGAATTGAACTTTCTCCAACCCAAGAAACCCCATACATGAGTTAACAAGAAAAATATGGACAGTGCCTACATGATCACTAGAATACCACCTTCCTTTGGCACCACACTGCATAGAGCCTCCGAGATTGGCACCACACGTGTCAGGCAAAGCTAGCATTAAGTTCACTATATATTAATCACAGTAGATTATTACATCAGTAATTTCAGTACCAAGAAAAAAAGACGTTTAATATTGTACAAAAATGAACATTAAGTAATAGAACCTCTATCACCTCTACAAGTTAGATCATATCCTCCTCTTTTATCAAATTTTCTTATTTCATATATTTTGTATTTATTATGGGCGCTAGATTCGCAAACGTACATGATAAAAGTTAACAGCTCCTCACGTCTGATAGGGAGGGAGGGAGGCAGGGAGAGAGGAGAGAAAAAGAGAGAGAGAGAGAGAGAGAGAGACAGAGAGAGAGAGAGAGAGAGAAAGAGACTGAGAGACTCATAGAGATGAGAAGGCAAAAGGACGAATAGAAAGGAAAAAAAACAAAAAAACACAGCGAGGAAGAAAGGGGTACACTTTGCCGATCTAGACAGGGACATCTGTGCCAGTGAGGTCACCTGACATTGACAGATGCACTGGCATAACCCGGATGAGAGTCGACATTTCTTTAACTTCCCAACTTACATATCCTTGAGCTTCCTTGAGCAGAAAGAGCCTGAGAAACAAATTCAAAGGCGATAGCTCTTATATGCACTCTATTGTGTAATCTTAATAGCTCATCTTATAAATAATCTTGTATAGAAAATAATAGTTTACTTCTATCAGATATATACGCTCAGCCTGAGACTACTACAGTATTACACTGATGTTACATAAAAAAAATACACTAATATTAAAAAAAATGAATTAACACGCATATTGCTTTTTATATCATTGATGTTTATTGCCTCCGCCAAAGAAGAAAGTTGTGTTTAAATTCATATTTTTAGGTTAGTCGGTTTGTTATCAGGAATTAATAAAAAAAAAAAAAAAAAAAAACTGATAGATTGCTACAAAAAAATCATAGGGTAGGGTGTAAATGTTCCAACATCCCGACGAAGAATGAAAATATAGAAATATTCACTATAGCAAGGTCTGGATGAATGAGCCCTGGTGGATGATGATATAGTCAATGTTATATAATTTTGATAGTTATCATCGTTACTGTCATTATGATGCATGT
>BOPN01002840.1:5000-7500 GCA_017312705.2 Penaeus japonicus | reverse complement strand
GATTCACGAGTCAAAATACCCTTGGGTATGTAGGATTTTGTCTTCTATGCTAGGTACTTAATTATCTTTATCAATTGCCCACATTGCTTTGACGTTGTTTTATTTATTTTTAATCTCTGCCGTAATTCTCTTTTTCATATATTTCTTGCCTTGGTTCAGTGGGTTTTTTTTTTCAAAACCACGCGAAAATATATTTTTTTGTATATTGCGTTATTTCTCAGAATGGGATTCCTCTCATACTGATTTTATATTGATCTTGGATAGGAAGGCGGCGCCACCCATACCAGAATCAAGGTTTATCACTTACTTTAACCCACGGCAACCAAGGGGTAAGTTTGTGTGTACTGCGAGTATCTCATCAACCTGATTCACCTGCAAGGAACATGTTGCGACAAGTACGGCGATGTAATTTTTGTTTGACTGGTGACCAATCTGTTTGGTCTCAAAGCCAGACTTCTACATTTGAATAACTGTTGTGTGAAGCTGCGATGTTCACACGGGGTAAAATATTCACGTGATTCGAAATGCCAGGTGAGATAGTGCTTAACAGTTTGTTACACCTCTACAGGATGGTCCGTGAATCACCAGATTTAGATCACGTGCAATCATAACGTTTTGACATCTGCTGGTTTCCAAGATGTCGAACTGTTTGACTGAAATATTTATTTGAATCTCTTCTTTGCCACTCTGGGCGGAAGATGTACAGAATAATAGGGAATTATCAGTATTCAAGATGATTCGCAGACCCTAATCACGAGGAACTTAATAATCTAAAACATGTTAATATTGTTGTGATTTTTATTTCTAGATATAGAAATAGCATTTGTGAAAAGTTAATATTACTTTCACTGGATCAGACATAATCGCAAGCACGGAGAAGGAAACGTCATTTCAAAAATGCCTTACAAGTCAATACACGGAAATGAAGCCAGACATTAGTTCCATAATATATGTATGGAAGCCGCGGGTATTAACGGATGAAACCAGTCGATGTGGATATCCGCTTGTGATACAGAGTTGGATCTGGAAGTACTGTATACAAGGAGGGAGTGTTAAGTATTGGTTGATTATATGCGTGGGAGGTCTGTGACTGCCTATTGTTCGTAGAGTGGTTCTCTGCTAAGCTGACCTAGCAATCTCCGCTGACGTGACCACGACGCTATATGTATACAGATTAGCTCCCTTTTATTATCCGCTAAGCGTTTTCTGTACTTCTCAGAGCAATATCCTCATCTCTAACAACACCCTCAAACTCTGGTTATCCGTATGTCTTCTGCGTGGTCTTTACGTTTATAGTTAATGCACAACGGTGTATGGGCAGTAAAACTGTGACCTTTATTATATGTACACGATGGACCTTATTTTCAGGATGTTTTCGGAAGGTCGTGAAGCTTTCGTGTATGAGGGAGAGCGCATATTCGGTGATACATCACGAATGGTTAGAATGAGTTTTCTAACCTGAATGGTTTTTCTTCTTGCCTGGCTTCTACTTCCTCCAGTGGCGGGAATTGTTGTAGGTACAACTCGCTCTGCATCGAATTTCTTAGCTGTGTTAGTATTAGCTGTAGAGGTTGTGGTAGTCTATTCTTTTGGTGGTAGTCCTTCTAAGCTCATGTCTCGTTAACTAGTCAGCATCTCTACAAAAACGGAGTTCTTGTAATTGTTGTTGTTGTTGTTTTTTGTAAGAATCGATAATCTCTCTCTCTTTCTCTTTCTCTCCGCAATATATATATATATATATATATATATATATATATATATATATATATATATATATATGTACATATATATATGTATATATATATATGTATATATGTATATATATATATATTTATTTATTTATTTATCTATACACACACGTACACACGCAAACATATATACATATGAATATACTTATACATATATACATGTATATATATATATATATATATATATATATATATATATATATATATATATATATATATATATATATATCTGTCTATCTATCTGTTTATCTATCTATCTACCTATCTATCTATCACTTCTTTTGTTACTCATATTCTCTCCCCTGCTCTTTCCCTTTCACTTCCTTTCGCTCCCTCCCTCCCTCCCTCTCTCCCTCCCTGGCTGACTGGCTGGCTGGCTCCCTCCTGTATCCCCTCCCTCCCGCACCCCCCTCCCTCCCGCACCCCCCTCCCTCCCTCCCGTACCCCATAGGCTGTGGGTTTGGCACGCCGACTATGCTGGGTGGCTGGCAGACCCCTCCGGCTTTGTGTTCCGCTCAGTAGCTCACCGGTGCCAGAGGCCGACGCTCGGACCCTCTCGTTAGGGTCTTAATTCCCTCTCTTTCTCTCTCTGTGCTTGATTCGCTGCTTGATTCTACAGCTTGTTTGCTTGTAGGAATGAATAAACAAGGGTCGTACAACACGAATTGCATTTTTTTTCTTTTATATTATTTTTATCATTATTATTATTATTATAATTATTGTTATTATTATTATCATCATCATCATCATTA
>BOPN01002839.1:178300-180800 GCA_017312705.2 Penaeus japonicus | reverse complement strand
GAAACCAGGTATATTATAATGACAATTTCAACAATAACGAAGAGAAGGTGAGTCTAATGTCGAAATGCCACCGTTATGCAGCTACCTCAAGGTATCCGACGTTGCAAACATCCAAACAATCAGCCGTGTCAACACAGACATAATTACACTCGAGTGCGGCTACCAGAATGCAATATCTATATCGCTGGGGATTTTATAAGAAATGGCAATGAAGGCATGGGACGTGTCCATGATAATCAACTCCACATAGGACACGTAACAAGATGGGATGGGATGGCATTCTTAACATAATCCTCAGCGGTGTCTCACCCGGATTTATGGACTCTTATTTGTCTTGTAAACACACACACGAGATCATAATCAATCTTGGGATTTACTCTCGAGATGCGCTGTACTAATGAGCGTTGCGCATCCGACCAGCAAAGCCCAATTGGATTAGCCTTTAGCGCAAACATGAAAATTAATGACTTATATCTGTATTACATGTCATGTATGTTTTAAAAAAATATAAGTGTTTCAGTTTGACAAAATATCATGGGGGGGAATTATACGTTTCCACTGTAGTAATAAGCATGTAAATATAAGTACTAGTTGTCAGGGAGCAAGGTAATAATGGAAAAGTTACATCACTGCAGTAAATAATTGTCGAAGTGTAGTTAATGGCATGTTTAGTGGGCAATGGGTGATCATAATGGTGATTGGTACAGATAATGGCTGTTCTCTGCTCGATAACGATTGTTTATAGCTTTCGTTTATTTTTGCGTGTGCTGTGATGTCCTCCCTTCTACGTATCCCCCCTCCCCCCCACCCTCTCTCTCTCTCTCTATCTATCTATCTATCTATCTATCTATCTATCTATCTCTCTCTCTCTCTCTCTCTCTCTCTCTCTCTCTCTCTCTCTATCTATCTATCTATCTATCTATCTATCTCTCTCTCTCTCTCTCTCTCTCTCTCTCTCTCTCTCTCTCTCTCTCTCTCTCTCTCTCTCTCTCTCTCTCTCCCCCCCTCCCCCCCCCCCCCCCCCCCCCCCTCCCTCTCTCTCTCTCTCTCTCTCTCTCTCTCTCTCTCTCTCTCTCTCTCTCTCTCTCTCTCCCTCTCTCTCTCTCCCTCTCCCTCCCTCTCTCTCTCTCTCTCTCTCTCTCTCTCTCTCTCTCTCTCTCTCTCTCTCTCTCTCTCTCTCTCTCTCTCTCTCTCTCTCTCTCTCTCTCCCCCCCCCCCCTCTCTCTCTCTCTCTCTCTCTCTCTCTCTCTCTCTCTCTCTCTCTCTCTCTCTCTCTCTCTCTCTCTCTCTCTCTCTCTCTCTCTCTCTCTCTCTCTCCCCCTCTCCATCTCCCTCTCATCCTCTCCTTCGTAACTCGTATCCCTCTTAACTTCGCCTTCCCTTACCTTTACCTTCCCCTCTCCTATCTTTATCTCTCCCCTCTTCCCTCCCCCCTCTTTCTCTCCCCTCCCTTCTCTCCCTCTCCCCTTTTCCCCTCCCGCACCCTCTTCCCTCCCTCCACCTTCTTCATTCTCCCTCTCCTCTCCTCCCCTTCTCCCCCTCTCCTCTCCTCCCCTTCTCCCCCTCTCCTCTCCTCCCCTTCTCCCCCTCTCCTCTCCTCCCCTTCTCCCCCTCTCCTCTCCTCCCCTTATCTCCCCCTCTCCTCTCCCCTCCTCCCCCTCTCTCCTCTCCTCCCCCCTTTCTCCTCTCTTCCCCTTCCCTCCTCTCCTCCCCCCTCTCTCCCCATCTCTCCTCTCCTCCCCTTCCCTCTTTTTTGTCTCCTCCCTTCTCCCTCCCCCCCTCCTTTCTCCCTTTTCCCCCTCCTTCTCCTTCCTCCCTCCTACCACCTCCCACTTCCCTCCCTCCTCTCTCCCTCCTCCCTTCCTCTGTCTCCCTCTCTCCCTCCTCCCTCCCGTCTCTCTCCCTCCTCCCTGTCCCTCCCTCCTCCCCCTTTCTCCCCCCTCTCTCTCCTCCCCCTCCCCTCTCTCTCACTGCCTTCTTCCCCCTTCCCTCTCTCCCTCCTTCCCCCTTCCCTCTCTCCCTCCTTCCCCCTTCCCTCTCTCCCTCTCCTTCCCCCTTCCCTCTCTCCCTCTCCTTCCCCCTTCTCTCTCTCCCTCTCCTTCCCCCTTCCCTCTCTCCCTCTCCTTCCCCCTTCCCTCTCTCCCTCTCCTTCCCCCTTCTCTCTCTTCCTCTCCTTCCCCCTTCTCTCTCTCCCTTTCCTTTCCCCCCTGCCTCTCTCTTTCTCCCCTCCCTCTCACTCTTTCCCCTTCCATTCTCCTCTCCTTCCCCCATCCCTCTCCCATTCTCCCCTCCCTCTCACTTTTTCCCATTCCACTCTCCCTCTCTCCCCCCCCATCTTCCTCTCACCCTTTCTCCCCCCTATCTCTCTCTCCCTTTCCACTCCCTCTCTACCCTTCCTTTCACTCTGTCCCCTCCTTCATTCCTCTCCGCTCCTCTCCTCTCTTCTTCCCCCATCTTCCCTCTTCGAAAGTTTGCAGTAAAAGACGTAATGAATCATTAG
>BOPN01002839.1:170800-173300 GCA_017312705.2 Penaeus japonicus | reverse complement strand
TAGCCTGTAATTTAAGGCATTGTTGATGGAGGGAAATAGTTTAATTTGGAGAGAAAACATATAACAATCCTTGAACTTTTCGGCATATTAATTAGGAAATCTTACCTGCAGTAGACCACGGAATCCGCGCCACCTAATTCACTGCCTCCGTCATTTATCAAAGCCAGTGTTTGGCCTTAATGACGCGAGAGCCTCGGCCAGATACAGGGAAACCCCAACAAATAAACAATTTAGGCCTCCTCGCAGTCGGATAAATAGTTCATTAATATCCCAGCGGCGGAGAAGAGGGAGAAGGACGTACCCAATACCCCTCCCTACCCACACCCGCCCACCGCGCCTCCTGGAGTGCCGGCAGTGCCCCTGGTGGCGGCCGGGCGGTCCTTTGTAGGTCACCTCACGCGTCGCTCCTGCCTGCATCAAGAGCGGACCCGACCGTGATTCTCTCTCTCTCTCTTTTCTCTCTCACCTCTCTCTCCCTTTTCTTTCTCCTTTCTTGTCTCTCTCCCATCTCTCTCCTCTTGTTTCTCTCTATTCTCTCTCCCATCCCTCTTTTGCTTCTCTTTCTCCCTTATCCCTGTCCACTGTTTTCCTTCGTCTTTTCTCACCTCCTTCTTCTCACCCCCTTTTCTCCTCCACATTCTCTCTTCCATCTCTCTCCCCCAGTTCTCCGCCATCCGTCTCTTCCTTTATTCCTCTTTCTCCCGATGCTCATTAGTCAATCCCCAGTAACCCAACCTGCCTGCCGAGTAAATGTCATGTCAGTCACGGCTCGTGATATTGAATTCAGGCATTGCGTGTTTGTTATTCCGAGTTCTATTTTGTTCTCAGGCGCCGCCAGTGTTTTGTCACCGGAAGTGGGTCCAGATTAATTGCAATTGGTTGCAGACTTCGAATGTAGATCAAGGGAACAATTATTGCTTTATTCAGATTTGTCGCTGTGGGTCGTTTGCGCTGTTTCGCCATTTTCGTTTTGGCGCCTTTTCATTCCACCTGGTTTTCTGTTTTCTGTTGTGTGCTGAAGAAAAAAAGGCAGCTTTTGGCTTTCCTTTAGTTCTGTATGCGTGCATGTGTCTGTCTCTCTCTTTATTCCTGCGTCTGTGTGTGGGTGTCTGCCTGTGCGCACTCACGTATATTGAGGTCGTATCACTGCTCCCCACACGCGGGCAAAACATGGTTGATCACCCCCAGCCCCTCCTGTCTCTCTGCGCACTTCAGCGGACATTGAAACGCCGAGGTAGAGTAAACAGGTCATCAAAACCTCACGTTAATGCTTTATGGCACATTATATCATGGCTTCTAGCGATTCATGCTCCCCCCCCCCGCCCTCCCCGCCCTCCCCGCTCCTCCACCCTTCCCTTAGGAGCGTAGGGTAACCCAGGAGGGAGTGTCTGGGAGCCTTTTTTTTTTTTTTTTTTCCTGACGTGTGTTTTTGATCGCCGGCCAGTCGCTTACTAGTTGGTGTTTCTGATATTAGTCTTTGAGTGTTTTTTTAGGCATTTAATATTGTCTGTAACTTCATCGTTGTCGTTAATATCATCATCATCATCATCATCACCACAATGATAATCATAATAATAATAATCAATCATAATCAGTCATCTTCATGTTGACAGAATTCGTATCCAACAGGATCATCATATTACAAATAGTTCAGTATTCGAATACGAATCATATTGAGAAGTGTACCAGTGATTGAAATAAATATATTCATATGCCATATCGCCAGTATTGTTTGTTTGTTTGTCTTGTTTCTTTTTTATTCATTATTCTTCCACCGGGTCGAGGTTGATGCGGCGAGGGGCGTAAACAAGGGAAACCGAGACAGGAAACACAAACAAAGGACAGAAAACGGGCCGACGGAAGGCAATCGCGGCTTTCACTCGCCGCGGGATCTCCTCTTCTCGTGGTGCTTCGCCTCCTCCTCCTCTTCTCCTTCCTCTTCCTCTTCCTCTTCCTCTTCCCTTCTTCCTCTTCCTTTTTTCCTTCTTCCTCTTCCTTTTTTCCTTCCTCTTCCTCTTCCCTTCTTCCTCTTCCTTTTTCCTTCTTCCTCTTCCTCTTCCTCTTCCTTTTCTGCCTCCTCCTCCTCGTCTTTTTTTCTCTCTCATCGTCCTTCTCTTCTTCCTCTTTTCTCTCCACCTTTTCTCCGCCTTATTTTCGGTGGATTTATACAGATATGAATAAATTAAATAGACAAGCAGACATGTGTTATTGCCAGTCAGTCTGTTTCCACCTCTCTCTTCTTACCTATAAAAATCCCCCTCCTCCCCTCCCCCCCTCCTTCCCCCCTCCTCCTCCACCTCCCTCTCCCTCAACAGGTGACATTTCGTTCTCGTTAGCAGCGACACACCCCACCCCTCCCTTACTCCCATCCCACCAACCTTACTCATGCCAGTTCTTTCCTCTCCTCCCTCTCCTCCCTCCATTCTCTCCATTCCCTCCCCTCCCTCCATTCTCTCCATTCCCTCCGCTCTCTCCCCTCCCTCCCCTCCCTCCCCTCCCC
>BOPN01002839.1:160800-163300 GCA_017312705.2 Penaeus japonicus | reverse complement strand
AGAAAAGAGGGACCGAAAATGTAATTCCTGATATTAGCGTTCGTACTGAGAATGTTTATTATTGTTTGGTATTGTTAGCCTTGTGACATTGCAGCGTTGCATTCGTCCATATGGCTTGCAAAGTCGTGTCTTTTTTTCGTTGGGTCGACCATATGTGTGTTGATTGTTGCTTGCAAGATAGAGTGTACTACAAGAGCTTCGGTTTTTTGTGTTTTTACCCAGAAACCTGTGTTATATAGTGTTTCGTGCCCCCATCGCTTTGTCTCGCTGTCGTCACACGGGAACGCATGACAGATGATGGCCATGCAGGAGCGGGTCTGGTTAGGGGTCACGTGTATGCAGTGTGTCCGGGCATGATTTATTGCGCCCTGCCTGTTGTTTGCATGTTACTTATTTTGCGGTGATATTAGCGTCGTCATAATTTTTTTTTTTTTTTTTCTTTTTTTTTTCTTGAATTGCCTGTTGGAGGAGATTCCGAAAAGGCAAGAGCAAAAGCGTGAGAGTCGGGAAGACAAGGGCATGAGGGGAGGGGGGGAGGGGGGCAGTGCATGGCATGCTAGGTCATCCGGACCTTTAAAGATGCGCTAATTTGGAGGACGCCGCTGGTGATATTTTACGCGGCGCCCGAAGGAACCAGTTACGCGAAAAATGCCGTCGAAGTGGGTTTTGCTTATGCCACGTCACGTCATGTTCATGGCCGTCTCTCTCTCTCTCTCTCTCTCTCTCTCTCTCTCTCTCTCTCTCTCTCTCTCTCTCTCTCTCTCTCTCTCTCTCTCTCTCTCTCTCTCTCTCGCTCGCTTTCGCTCTCTCTCTCTCTCTCTCTCTCTCTCTCTCTCTCTCTCTCTCTCTCTCTCTCTCTCTCTCTCTCTCTCTCTCTCTCTCTCTCTCTCTCTCTCTCTCTCTCTCTCTCTCTCTCTCTCTCTCTCTCTCTCTCGCTCTCTCTCTCTCTCTCTCTCTCTCTCTCTCTCTCTCTCTCTCTCTCTCTCTCTCTCTCTCTCTCTCTCTCTCTCTCTCTCTCTCTCTCTCTCTCCTCTCTCTCTCTCTCTCTCTCTCTCTCTCTCTCTCTCTCTCTCTCTCTCTCTCTCTCTCTCTCTCTCTCTCTCTCTCTCTCTCTCTCGCTCTCTCGCTCTCTCTCTCTCTCTCTCTCTCTCTCTCTCTCTCTCTCTCTCTCTCTCTCTCTCTCTCTCTCTCTCTCTCTCTCTCTCTCTCTCTCTCTCTCTCTCTCTCTCTCTCTCTCTCTCTCTCTCTCTCTCTCTCTCTCTCTCTCTCTCTCTCTCTCTCTCTCTCGCTTTCGCTCTCTCTTACCTTTTCTCTCTTTCTCTTTCTTTACCTCCATCCCACTCCCATTCCTTCCTCCCTCCTTCCCTCTTTCCCTCTTTCCCTCTTTCCCTCGATTAGTGGCCTTCGCTAAACTTCCCTTCATCTCACTTCTCCATAATGTTTCGGCATCCCCCCTTCCCGCTGCCCCCTCCAACGGCCCCCCTCCCGTTGTCGGCCGCCCCTCTTATTTCCTCGACTTGACCCCGCTTTCATGAGCCGCCGGTATCGCATTGATAATATTTTCTCATGGCAGAGAGAGAGAGGAAGGAGAAAGAATGAGAACATGAGAGAGGGTGAGATATAAGGAACGCAGGAGGGGGAGGGAGAGAGAGATTGAAAAAGCGATAGCGTCTGTTGACATAGTGATGTAAGGAGGGGAGAGAAGGCAGGGGAAAGAAGAAGGAAGAAGGAGCAGCAAGGACGGGAAAGGAAAGAGATAGAAAAAGAAAATGAAAATTTATACTTACCCAAAATAGAATGCAATGCAAAGTTCATTATTTAGATGTTATCATGTACACTTATTAATTTTTCAGGAGGCCTTTTCGAAGCAGCGTTGAATTCTAAACAAAGAGAAACAGAAGGACTTGTCACCCAAGCGTTTTTTTGTTTTTTTTCTTTTTTCCTGCAACGCATTGCTCAAGCCCCCTGTGGAAGGCGGACAAGCAGGTAGCAGGTAGCGGGTATAGCGGGTACCAGCGTGGTCCTAAGGGTACACTCGAGGCGGGAACCTCCACCCGGCATACCACGCCACGCACCACGAACACCAGAGGGAGAATGCAGGTCCTGTTTAGGGAGAAAGACAGACAGACAGACAGAAAAAGACAGACAGAGACAGACAAACATACAACCCGGAAGGGAGACACAGAGAGAAACAGACAGACAGACAGACAGACAAACTCGACACATCCACCTGGTAGACAGAGAGTCAACCTGCCTTTCCTTTCATAAAAAAAAGAGAGTAAAAAGAGGCAAGGGACAGGGCCAGAGGGTGTCTGATCACACTTGCACGCCCGCCTGTGGCCTCAGCGTCTCTGCTCGATCTGAATCCTTCCTTAAGACGGCCAGTGTTCGCACATGTCTCTCTGAAGGAGGGCTCGCATGGGAGTTTCTCCTTTTTTCTTTTTTCTTTTTGTGGTGTTTCGCAGCGAAGGCATTAATGTGAGAGCGAGTGCTTCCCATA
>BOPN01002839.1:145800-155800 GCA_017312705.2 Penaeus japonicus | reverse complement strand
CTCTAATCTCTTTCTCTTTATATACTTATATACTTATGTTATCAAAACACACACACACACACACACACACACACACACACACACACACACACACACACACACACACACACACACACACACACACACACACACACACACACACACACACACACACACACACACACACACACACACACACACACACACACACACACACACACACACACACACACACACACACACACACACACACACACACACACACACACACACACACACACACACACACACACACACACACACACACACACACACACACACACACACACACACACACGCACATGCACACACATATACATTTCGAGGATTGTTTTCCTTCGCTTCCCCTCAACTTCCTCCGGCTCCTTCCCTCCCCTTACGCCCTTGTGAACATAAATACCGCCCAAGAGAGAGCGACGTGTAAACAAACAAGCGCATATGTCGGCCGGAACGCTGTGCTTACGCGGAAGGAGAAATACGGGGGGAGCTGAAGGAGGAAGGAGGAAGGAGGAAGGGCAGAGAAGGAGAAGGAAAGGAAAGGAAAGGAAAGGAAAGGAAAGGAGAGGAGAGGAGAAGGAGAAGGAGAAGGAGAAGGGGAAGGGGAAGGGGAAGGAGAAGGAGAAGGAGAAGGAGAAGGGGAAGGGGAAGGGGAAGGAGAAGGAGAAGGAGAAGGAGAAGGAGAAGGAGAAGGAGAAGGAGAAGGAGAAGGAGAAGGAGAAGGAGAAGGAGAAGGAGAAGGAGAAGGAGAAGGAGAAGGAGAAGGAGAAGGAGAAGGAGAAGGAGAAGGAGAAGGAGAAGGAGAAGGAGAGGGAGAGGGAGAGGGAGAGGGAGAGGGAGAGAGAGAGAATTCGGCCCATGTGAGAAGATTCATTAGTTTTTTGGATTTGTTTTACTTTACTTTTTTTCTCCAGTTTTCGTCCCCGAGATCCTAGAACATCGTAGGAGAGCCATGTTTCCCTAGCTCTGCCACCCTTTTATTGCGCTCGCGGCTCTCTCTCCTCACGGTCCCGACTTGGCCTCCGTAACAAGGGTCGTGACTCGACTACCTCACGTCGCCATAAAAGTTTAGTGTCTGCACTTACGGATCAGACGTATATGAAAGGCAGCCAAGTACCCCATCTGTGTGTGTTTACCCTCGCGGCGCTTGGTTATGCTCTCGGCCGATAACCATGTGTGGCGTCCTGTGTTGGGTGTGCAATCCAGCTGGGTCAGCGGCGGCGACGGTGAGAAGGTGGGTGGATTAGAGGGAAGGGGGGAGGGAAGGGAGGGGCGAGAGAACACACCCTTTTGATGTCGTGGTCGTCGGCCCCCCTTCCCCCCTCCCCTTCCACTGCCTCATACTGCCAGTTGGATGAAAGGAGAAATCGCTCCCTGTTTACTTGTTTGTCTTTTTGTGCCTGGAAATGTCCTGTTTTTTAAATGGAAGTGGAGTGGAAGGTCAGCGATGATACATTATGGGACAGAGAGATAGAGGAATAAGTGAGAAACACTCATGAATGCAGACAAACAGACAAATGAAGGGGGAGGGATTATAAAGTTCTTGACATTTTTCTTAATCACTCAGTTCTTGTACTTGCAGACAATTTGCTTGAACTTTCCCGTGAGCTTCGGTGATTAAATGCGGATGACCCGAGCAACGGTAATAATTCATGATATTTCCGCCGTCGGCAGAACAAGCCTTTGTCTCGTCGCTGTTCATTCCATCTCCACTACAAGCCGAGTCAGAGTGCGCTTGTCTCTTCAAAGGTCGTACGGCGTAGTCACTTATCCAATCAGCCTTCGGGATTGGGGACCGCGACCGGGATTCGGAAAGCGTCGAAGGTCCCCGTGGGAAATAACGGCGCCACGAAAATACTCGGAGACAAACTGCAAAAAGGCTGACCGGAAGTTGCGTCGGGGAGGCGGACGCTCGTGGCAGAAGAAATCGTCGCGTCGTGTTTCGTCCGAATTAGTCGGGATTAGAGGAATTCTTCGTCGAAAGAGTCGTGTATGTCGTCGCCGCTTTGGGACCAGGCCAGCCGCCCGGGGACTCGCTTGACGCCCGATTAAACCCGAACACCCGAAGACCAGATGAGCCAGCTTGCAAGTGGCCCTCCCCCCCCCCCCCCCTCCTCCCCTCCCGAGGCGCATGACCAGGTGTACGGCTGGGTCAGGTATCTCGATCGATCGACCTTCATATGAACTTCTTGAAGAACGGGAACCGTTATATCAGGTTACGTCACCGAGTCTCGCTTACGTGTCTCTGCTGAGGTCTGGCCGTGATTAGGAGTGCAGGATGATTTGATGGCGTCAGTTAAAATTGATTAGAATAAGGATAAGAACTATAGCAAGATTTTATTAATAATATTTTCCTATCTCCTGTTGATGCCACTCTTCATGTGCACCAGTAGTGTCACCTGTGTAGACGTTAAATGAGCTTTGGTCACACTATTTTAATCACTGGATTTATGGTTATTGGCGTGAACAGTTTATTCAACGTGAACATAAAATGAAACAACTGGAGACACAGGAATACTGATAAAGTAGAGGTAGATAGACGACAGGAATTTCCTAACTGCGGCGTCTTTAGCCAAGTCTGCTTCAAGAGGTCTCCCAAAGGTGGGACTCAGGTATGCTAAAACAGGTCCCTGGAGGGGCACGAAGGGGCACGGTAGGCCTGTGGGAAGGAAGAGGTTCAGGGCAGGGGGCAAGGGGACAAGAGGGGTGGGGTAACCTGGTGAAAGGGGCGAAGAAATCTCAGAGAGCTTTGTATTAGGATTCAGGTGGGAACGCGGAGCAGCAGCAGTAGTGTCAGCTCGGGTTATCTGCTGATCTGGCGACGCTGCCTGACGATTTGCTGATGGCGCTGAGCCTTTTTTCTGCAGCTGCTTTCGCCCTTGCTCCGTTCTCTCCTTCGGCATTCTTCGTCCTTTCTCCTTCCCTTCCTCTGCCTCTCTCTTTCTTCTCCTACCTACCTATCTCCTGTTTCTCCGTTCTCTTCTGGCGACCTCTCTTTCCATTACAAGTTTTTTGTACCACCTTATTACTCCTCCTTATTACATGGGGCCATGTTGATAAATGCAACGAATATTGAATAACTCATGAATGAGGAAGATGAAGAAGAAGAAGAAGAAGAAGAAGAAGCAGCAACGCTCATCCCCAGGAGTGGCAGCTGTCCCACGAACTTTGGAGATATATCTTACCCCCTACCCCCACCCCCATCCCTACCCCCTACCCCCTACCCCCTACCCCCTACCCCCTACCCCCTACCCCCTACGCTTCCGTAATCACCACGCAATGCTGGCGATGGCTCCCCGCTGCATCTGTCCCGCTTGGCTCATTTGTCATGAAACTGAGACAAGCGTTTAACATCTGTCCTCGTTGTGGTCTCATACCATCTCTCCCCCTCTCTGTATGTGAACTTTTTTATACTCCCTTTTTTTTACTCTCCCTTTTTTACTCTCCCTTCTCCTCTCTTGATTCTCTCACGTTCCTTCATCTATTCTTATCCCATTGTGATTGTATTTCCCCCATCTTCCGTTATGGTTTGTGAAGGACAGTCGCCTAGGTTTTTTGGTAACTTCAATCAAATAGCGACTGATGGGCCAAACTCTTAAAAGGAAGGAATAGAAGGAGAAGGAAGGAGGAGAAAGAGGAAAGAGAAATAAGAGCGGAAGAAGGATAGTAAAAAGAAAGGGGGAAAATAAAGCAAAAGTATAAGAAAAACATTTTATGAGCAAATAAGCGAGAACAATCAGCCGTCAACTTTCAAGAAACTAAAGAAAAATGGAAAGTAAAAAACCCCCAAAACAAACGAATACCAAGAAAAACGAAGTAATCAAAATCACGAAAGAGGAAGAAAAAGAAAGAGAGAAGATAAATTCAAAAGACCAGAAAAAAAATCAAAGCAAGCAAAAAGAGTCTTAGGACAATTGCAGTAGCACGCGTGCTTGCCCGCGGGAGAGCAACGGCCAAAGGATGGACGCTCAGTCACACTTCTCGGATTTCGCCGCCATTTTGCGGTGGATACGAAAGGCGCCTATTAAGTGGGGGGGGGGGGCGGTAGAGGAAGAAGAAAGAAAGAAGAAGGAGGAGGAGGAGGAGAAGGAGGAGGAGGAGGAGGAGGAGGAGGAGGAGGAGGAGGAGAAGAAGGAGAAGGAGAAGGAGAAGGAGAAGGAGAAGGAGAAGGAGGAGAAGGAGAAGGAGAAGGAAAAGGAGGAGACAGAGAAAGAGAAGAAGAAGAAGAAGAAGAAGGAGGAGAAGAAGAAGAAGAAAAAGAAAAAGAAAAAGAAAAAGAAAAAAGAGAGAAGAAGAAGTACGTGGAGGAAGAAGGGATGAAAGAGGTGGAGGAGGGGGGCTGGGGGGCTAGGAGGGAGGCCATCTGGTGAAATTCTTAGTCTGAAATTAATGATTGGCTGTTCTGTACTGCCGGGGCCCTTCAAGCTTGGATCGCCTTAGTCATAATTTAAGAGTCGACAGTTTGTGATTATAATGTTTACAGTCGGAATGCCAGTTACGGGCGAGGCAGTTGGGTAATTACACCGGCACTCCGTTTTCTAAGACCTTTGCTAACTATTTAAGGTTTTAAGGGCTATTGCGATCGTCTTCTCTTGCTAGGTCTCTCTTGTCTGTCTTGTCTTTCTTGTCTGTCTGTCTGTCTGTCTGTCTCGGATTCTCTGTCTCTATCTCTGTCTCTATCTCTCTCTCTCTCTCTCTCTCTCTCTCTCTCTCTCTCTCTCTCTCTCTCTCTCTCTCTCTCTCTGTCTTCGTCTGAAGTGATAAAGACAAAATGTCGTTTCCTGTCATATTTCATTATTCTGTGCGCCTTAAATCGAGATCAGTCTGGACAGGGATCAGAGTAAGTTTTAAAAAGCTCTTGTATTTATACTTGTTTTACTTTCATTCGTGTATCTATTCTTCCATCTTTTTTTTTTTCTTTTTATGTTTTCAAAAGGGGGGGGGGGGGATTCTGTGGCGTCCTTAAGAGCTTTGATTTTTTCTTTTTTCGCTTCTGGTCTCGTTTACTATTTGTGGGTTGAGTCTTACCCTCTTTTTTCCTTTTCTGTCTATCTATCTATCTGTTTGTTTATGGGTTTGTATGATTTCTTTTAGTCGTTTCCTTTTCGTTTTCTTATCTTACCCGTCCTCCTCCACCTTTCGCTTTCTCTCCCCTATTCTCTCTCTCTAGCTTTCTCTCTCTCTCTCTCTCTCTCTCTCTCTCTCTCTCTCTTTCTCTCAAAATTAAAAATGAAAATAAATCGGAAAAGAAGAAGGAAAAAAGTGAATGTATATATTATATGTGTGTGTGAGAGATTGATAAAAAGGAAAGAAGATTTTGCGAAGGATATCATTGGTCATCATTACGACATAATTTGCAGCAGAAGAAAAAAGAAAAAGAAAACCGCATGAGTGTAAAGCGATAATAAGACACGTGCGGCGACTGTGATGTCTGTCAAAGAGGATAATTATGAAATAAAAAATCACTTAACGATCATGAAGAACACGAAGGCTGAAGGAAAAGGAGGGGGTGGGGTGAGGTGGGTGGGGAGGGTCCATACTTCCGGCTTAGGCGAGTACCGTTTGCGTCACGAGACCGGATATTTGGCAAATACACGGCCGTCCGAAAGGGCAAATGAAAGGCGTTGAGGTCATTGTTATTTTATTTATTTATTTATTTATTTATTTATTTATTTTTTTTTTTTTTTTGCCATTTATGTTGTTATTGTTATTATTATTATTGTTGTTGTTGTTGTTGTTATACTGTTTTATGTTTTTTTGAATTGAGATCGGTGTCATTTGATGTGTTGTCGAACAAATTTGACGGTACGCTACTGTATTCAACTAATGCCATTAGGATATTGCATTCACGACCCACAGAAACTTCTTTCTAATTTCTTTACCAATATTCCGGCGAATTTCCTCATTCCTTATTTATTTTCTCCCGACTGATTTTCACTCCAGATTTTATTATTTTTTTTTTATTCATCTTATTTTTTCCTTGTGTCCTCGCGCATGTAACCCCCCCCTCCCCCTCCCCCCCCCCCTCCCCCATGCAACCCCCCTCCCCTCCCCCCATGCAACCTCCCTCCCCTTCCCCCATGCAACCTCCTCCCCTTCCCCCATGCAACCCCCCTCCCCTTCCCCCATGCAACCCCCTTTCCCCCTCCCCCCATGCAACCCCCTCCCCTCCCCCCATGCAACCCCCCCCTTTCCCCCTCCCCCTCCCCCCTCCCCCTCCCCCCAAAGCGGACACCAGCACCATGCGCGCCATCTGAGGTCTCGTCATCCTGACTAAGAAGAGGAGAGTCACGCTTGATCGAGAGGGGGAGCGAGAGAGAGAGAAAGAAAGAAAGAAAGAAAGAGAGAGAGAAAGAATGAGAAGAAGAGGGGAGAGGGGGGAGGGAGGGAAAGAGAATGGGAATGAGAGGGAGAGAGGATGAAAAGATGAAGGGGAAGAAGAGCCACGCTTGCTCATACGGGAGAGGGAAAGGGGAGGAGAGAGAGAACGAGAAAGAGAAAGAGAAAGAGAAAGAGAAATAGAGAAAAAGGGAAGGGGAATCAGGGAATCGCCAGGGACACACAACCCGTGATCAAACGAAATAGGGCATCGTCATCGATAGTGGGTGTACGATATTGCCAGGGAGGGCGTTCATTACTTGCCTGGGGGGAGGCACGGCGAAAGAGAGAGAGAGAGAGAGAGAGAGAGAGAGAGAGAGAGAGAGAGAGAGAGAGAGAGAGAGAGAGAGAGAGAGAGAGAGAGAGAGAGAGAGAGAGAGAGAGAGAGTAAGAGAGAGAGAGAGAGAGAGAGAGAGAGAGAGAGAGAGAGAGAGAGAGAGAGAGAGAGAGAGAGAGAGAGGGAGAGAGAGAGAGAGAGAGAGAGAGAGAGAGAGAGAGAGAGAGAGAGAGAGAGAGAGAGAGAGAGAGAGAGAGGGAGGGAGAGGGAGAGGGAGAGAGAGAGAGAGAGAGAGAGAGAGAGAGAGAGAGAGAGAGAGAGAGAGAGAGAGAGAGAGAGAGAGAGAGAGAGAGAGAGAGAGAGAGAGAGAGAGAGAGAGAGAGAGAGAGAGAGAGAGAGAGAGAGAGAGAGAGAGAGAGAGAGCGAGAGCGAGAGAGAGCCTTGAAGGCGATGGCTGGCTTGGAAGGGTCATTAACGTCGATCGACAGTGAGGACATATCGACACTCGAATCGACAGGTGAACGTCTTGCACGAAGGGTGCGATAGTTGACGCCAGGTATGATAATTGTTCAATCTCAGGACGACAGCGTGACGGCGAGGGTACGATGATCTCGCTGGATATTACCTCGTAGTCCTTGTTGCATGTCGCCAATGACACTTGCATTTCTGGACTGTTTATTGACTGTCATTATATTTTTTCTTGTGCCTTTTTTTTCTCTTTCCATGTTAGATGGATATCATTATGCATAGTCCCTCGGGGCGTTTCTTTTTTGGGTGTGGCATTAAAAGTTTTTATTTATGCCGTGAGATAATGCGTTTAGGAAGTGTCTTATGCAATACATGTGGCATCTGTAAGGATGTTGCTCAACTGATTGCAATGCAGATTTTTTTAAAGTGATTGTTTACACGCTGGCGTCCCATACTCACACATGCGAAGGTCGTATTAGGTATTTTTTTTCTGGCTGACGAAATGTTCAAGACGCCCTTTTACTACTGCGCCTTCTACCTTTCCTTTCCTTCTAACTTGATATTTTTCTTATTCTGATTACTCATTTTTTCTGTCTCTTTTTTCACTTCTTTTCTTTTTATCTTCCTGTTATTATTATTATTATTTTATTTATTATTTTTTTCAAGGCCTTTCCTTTCCACAATTTTACTTTCACGGGAAGCTCATGCGAACAGAATGTTTTTTCTTCTTCTTTTTTTGTGCAAGGTCAGTTAAAAAAGGTCAGGCGAAGAATGAGAAAGAGAAACCATAACAAGAGAGAAGCAGAGATACGAGCTATAAGCAAACAAGAAGACGGGAAGGCCGAGAAGCTAGTCCTGGTGCGCAGACTTTCGTGTTCACTATAGTCGTCACGTAGCAGGTGTGGTGAGCGATTCATTAAATACCAACAAAGACCAGCTTTTAGCGGAGAATGTTGCGGTTCCGCGGTCCGCTTAGAGGTGGGGGAGGGGGGGGGGCGATGGTACCGGTAAGCGGGAAGTGTATTTTGGTATTGGGTGTAATGGGGTATGCGGAGAGCGGCCGACGAGAGCGGTGTAATGAAGGCGAATACTTGTAGGACATTAGTGCATTTAGTGTGCTTGGGAGACAATTAGGGGCGACTCGTCGAAGTGAAGCATGGCGCGCTGAGAGACGGGAGAGTCTTGGGGAATGTGAACGACAGTTTAAAGGTATCCTGTAGGAGCCAAGAGAGGAATACTTAGCGTGTGTTGCGGAAAGGTTTGGTCTTTCGGTCTCTCACATGCTTTTCTTTATTATTGTTATATTGTTGTGATCCTGATACTACCGTAATGTGCTCGTGGCGCTGACCCTTTCTCTGTCTTCCCGCAGATGCTGAAGTACGTGCAAGTGTCGCCGTACCGGAGCTCCTCGGCCCTGGGGGGCGGGGGCGGCGGCGGGGGGATTGCTGGCCGGCGGGTGAGCGAGGGCGCCTGCGTGGGGGGCGACGACTCTAACCTGTCGTCCCCGTCCACGCCCTCCACCCGCATGTCCACCGCCTCCACCGCGTCTCCAACGCACCACCACCTCCACCATCACCACTCCTACACCTGCTCCTCCTCTTCGTCCTCCTCGTCCTCTTCGTCGTCGTCTTCATCGTCGTCGTCGTCGTCGTCTTCGTCGTCCACCACAGGGTCGTCCTCGGCCTCGGGGGGAGGGGGAGGAGGTGTAGGGAGCGGGAGGGTCGTCGGACGAGCAGACAGCGTGAGCCTCAACTCGTCCATGTCATGCTCGAGCATCAGCCAGGACCCGCTGAGTTCCCGCTCGTCGTCCTCCACGTCCCTCCACGACACGCCTAAGGTGAGTGAGTCGTTGTTTGCTTCCTCCAGACTCAGGCGTCGGGTGAGTGCGCCGAGGGGCGTCAATATCCGTGGAGGTGTATATGTGTATGTATAAATGTATGCATATGGATGCGTATGTGAATAGCAGAGGGAGGAAGGGATAAGCAGGGCTGTGTCGTCTTCGCTATTCCGACAGCGGATCGGGTACCCTTTCCTGCATTAGTGACTCACTCGTCCGCCAGAGATCATGTGGCCCTCCATGAGAACTTGCAGATTGCATGGCGCCTGTGGGGGTCCGGAGGGGGGGGGGGTAGCGTGTCAGATGTCAGGTTATTAATTTTGGCATTGGGTTACGACGGGAATAGACTGTGCTTGTATATATGCAATAGCGCGCACGTATGATGAATAAGGAGAGAGGGAGGGGGAGGAAGGAGGGAAGGAGAGAAGGCAAGAAAGATAACGAGAATAGCTAGAGGGATACGAACAAGAGAGAGAGAGAGAAAGAGATGAAGATCAACAGGCGAATACATATGCGAATTAGATATAAATCAAATTCAAATTACGGAGGCCGGGGAAAATAAAAGTAAGCACATGAAAGGGTAGAATGTTAGGGTTGTATGGGAATCAACGCGAAGATGTTAATTTGGGAAGAAAACTGGAAAAGAGGACGAGCATCAGATAAGGCCACTTTGGAATGCACAGACGCGGCAAAAGCGTATCCTTATGGGGGAAGGATTAACGAAGAAGGGATGGGGGAATAGAGAGAAGATGGAAGAGAAGGAAATAGAGAGTGATAATAGTGAACTTGATGTGACATTAGCGATTTGATTGGTTGGTTTTATTTATTATTGGGAAAACTGGTATAGGAGCTTTAGTTTAGACTCATCGGGACCTATAATGTGTTCACTGGAATTTGCTTTCAATACCAGTTCTTTCCAAATCTTTTATATATATATATATTCCTACAATTGATAATGTATTGTGATAAGCGCTTTAACGGGATATCATCATGTAATACGATTCAGGAAAAAGTGAAATGCAATA
>BOPN01002839.1:135800-140800 GCA_017312705.2 Penaeus japonicus | reverse complement strand
AGTGCATTGTCTGTTACCATCATCGTCGTAATCGCCACTGTTATTGCCATCTTCACCGTCACTGCTAACACCAATTGGATCAACGCCGCGACGTGACCCGGAAATAAAGGCGGAACTCCTTGATTGCCCTCGCTGTGACGCGGATACACGCATTCCGTCATTACCTGTACAGGGAAGGGGCGGTAGCGGTAGGGAGAGAAGGAAGAAAACACGAAATAGCAGAAGAGAAGTGGAAGGACAACAAAAGGAAGAGGAAAGAATCAAACACAAAGAAAAAGGAAAAATAAATGGAAAGATAAAACCAAAGAGAAATGTGTAAATAAATATATAGGAAAAAAAAACGGAAAAGCTTAAACGAAGAAAGCAAATTAGTAGAGCTGAAACAGCTTAATTAAGGCTGAAAGAGTGGAAGCGGGAAGAGAACGAGAGAAAGAACACTAATTTAAAGAAGGGAGGAAAGGACGGAAGGAGGGAAGAGAGGAAATGGGGTTGGGGAAGAGAAGGAGAAAAAAGACTAAGAGGGGCTTTCTCTCCCCCCGGCGCTCTCCCCGTGTTATGAAGCCCCGCATTGTTTCGGTAGATCATCCAGGGAGCACTTAGGCGACGTACCGTAGACCGCATCCGCTTGCAGGCACTTTTTACGTGTCCTGCTTATTTTTTATCATTTTTTTTAAAGGGGGAGGGGGCATTTTCTGGTGGGGTTTCTCGCGTTTGATGGCTCTATTTGCCAGGTGGAAAGTCTGTGTGAGTGGCCTCGCTTGATTGATTTGTCTTGATGGCCGTCGCGTGTTGAATTGATTCGTCTTGATTATATTTATTTGTAGCTGGCGGGAGAACAGGATTACGCTGGAACCTTCTAGGGTGATGTGTTTGTGCAACTGGCAAACAGTAACACGGACGCACACGCACACGCACACGCACACGCACTCGCACACGCACACTCGCTGCCTTCGAAGCTTGGCAAATCGAGCTCTCCAAATACCCCCATTGAGCAGGAACTCCCTCACATGTTTCCAATAAGCAGAACATTTCCTAAAAGCGATAATTGTCCTCAGTCTTCAAAAGCCCTTAGGGCGAGGGACCCACTGGTTTTGTGATAATAATCAACCATATTGCGGATTTATTACTCTCTACCGTTTACAGTAAAATGTGATATTGCCATTACAGGTTCCCGGACTTTACGTGAGAACGGTCAAGGTAAGTTTGTTGTGGAATGTGTGTTTACGTGCATGTGCATTTTATTTGCGCATGTGTGCATCTGAGGTTGCCTGTTTGTGCGTGCATCCACATCGACACATGTATACACAGATACGCGCGCGCGGCCTGTGTGTGTGTGTATGTGTGTGTGTGTGTGTGTGTGTGTGTGTGTGTGTGTGTGTGTGTGTGTGTGTGTGTGTGTGTGTGTGTGTGTGTGTGTGTGTGTGTGTGTGTGTGTGTGTGTGTGTGTGTGTGTATGTATGTATGTGTATGTGAGAGAGAGAATGAGAAGAGAATGAGAATGAGAAGAGAATGAGAAGAGAATGAGAAGAGAAAGAGAATGAGAAGAGAATGAGAAGAGAGAGAGAGAGAGAGAGAGAGAGAGAGAGAGAGAGAGAGAGAGAGAGAGAGAGAGAGAGAGAGAGAGAGAGAGAGAGAGAGAGAGAGAGAGAGAGAGAGAGAGAGAGAGAGAGAGAGAGAGAGAGAGAGAGAGAGAGAGAGAGAGAGAGAGAGAGAGAGAAAAGAAAAAGAGAGCCATGCATGGCCAAGCACGCCATTCCATTGAACTAAAAAAGACACCATTGCATCTCTAAACAGAAACGACTCAAATCCTCAGCCACCCTCCAGAGAATGCACCGTAATATCCAAAGTGGAATTAGGACCCCAGATAAATAAATCATTTCGAAAACTCTCGTGCTGAAGAAAAAAAAAATAAAATCAATGTAAGAAACCACCGGAGACGCTATTCCGTGAGCGGTCGACTCGATATCCGGCGCTCGAGTCAACATCCTGATTTTATGAGGCCGTAAAGTCTTCACGGTCGAGTAGAGTCTGTGAGGACTCCTTGAGAGACATCAGACCTTCGAGAAATTGGTGAGTGATTTGGGGAGGGGGAGGGGAGAGGGGGAGGGAGGGGGAGGGAGGATGCATCGGTCATTTGGCTGTGGTAGGGAAGGTGATGTCTGTTCTTTCTTTTTCCTTTTTGTCTATTTTCATTTTTGTTTTGTTTTTCCTTTCTTGTCCAGTGTCTCTCTGTCTCTCTGTCTTGTTATCTGTCTATTTCCTTCTGTCTATTTATTTAGGCCCATCTACCCATCTTCCTCCCTGCCTCCCCCCTTTCCCCTTCCCCCTTCCCTTCTTCCATCAATCCACCCATCTATCCATCCATCTATCCATCCATCCATCCATCCATCCATCCATCCATCCATCCCTTCTTCCCTCCCTCCTTACCTCCCTCCCTGCCTCCCTTTTTTCCTCCCTTTCTTCCTCCCTTCTTTCCTTTCCCCTTCCCTCTAAATACGCACACATTCTCTCTCTCATTCCATCCGTTCACACAGGCATGTCTACGCCAGACAAACACAAAAGCCACGCTTGTTTCGCACAGGCCGTCGCGAATCCAAGGAGGCGCCGAGGCGTTGGTTAGGCCTAGGCTGCAAAAAGGTTTTTATTTCGCCGAGCCACACGGAAGCAAAGGTCGAAGGACGGAGGGAGGGAGGGAGGGAGGGAGAGAGGGAGAGAGGGAGGGAGGGAGGGAGGGAGGGAGGGAGAGAGGGAGAGAGGGAGAGAGGGAGAGAGAGAGGGAGAGAGAGAGAGAGAGAGAGAGAGAGAGAGAGAGAGAGAGAGAGAGAGAGAGAGAGAGAGAGAGAGAGAGAGAGAGAGAGAGAGGGAGAGAAAAGAGAAAGAGAGTGAACGAGAGAAAAAGAGAAAGAGAGTGAACGAGAGAGAAAAGAGAAAGAGAAAATAAGAGAGAGAGTGAGAGAGAGAGAGAGAGAGAGAGAGAGAGAGAGAGAGAGAGAGAGAGAGAGAGAGAGAGAGAGAGAGAGAGAGAATTTCGACAAAGGTCCTTCCCACCGAAAATGTTTATGGCCGGAAAGCGAGCGAAAATGGCCGTGGTTTGGGGGTGTTAATTCAGGAATGGCCACGATTTGTCTTGTTTGTTATTGATATTGTTGTTGTTGATTTTGCGCTTCGATCTGCGCCTGGTTCTTCCTTTGTTTTACTTTTATTTGTTCTTTCTTCTTTCTTCCTATGTATTGCCCACTTTTATTGATGCATTGTCATTCTTTTATAGCTTCTCTCGACTCCCACATTCCAAACATACAGCAACATTCTTTGGTATTTTCCACAATACGTTTGGACAACACTCGGACGCGAACCATCCGCTAAGTAATCCCAACGGGAAAAAGACAGTGATTTTTCCCCCGATAGCAAAACAAATCCGCCACTTCCTGTTGTCGCCACGCATATTGATAGCATTTTTTTTTCTTTTTTCCCTTTTTATTCGACCAGCTCATCTATTCCGCCAATGTAAATACGTATTTTTGACTGTCGGTCGATGATAGTGTTTTGCGGGGTCTTCGCACTTGTCTAAGGGAGGACGCGGCTGGCTGGCAGACAGGCGAGGCGTGAAAGGGTAACTGCCGAGCGCTGGTGGTCGGTCGACGGTCGCCGCTCGACGGTCGCCGCTCGACGGGAAGCCGTGATTTGCCTACGAGACTCCTTCGGGGGATGGCTGGATCGAGCTCTTGCTGATTTTGGGATCTTGTTTTTTTTCTGTCGGTTCTTTTCTGTCTCCATTTTTTCATGTTCACTATTGTGTTGTCTTCGTTTTTCCTCTTCTTTTCCCACCCATTTCCTCTTCACACCCCTCATTCTCCTCTTACTACAACTCCTTCATCTTCTGCTTCTTTTGCTGCTGTTTCTTTTCATCGTCCTCCTCCTCCTCCTCCTCCTTATTCTTCTAATTCTACTTCTACTTCCTGTCCTCTTACATTCGTTTGATCATAAAGTAAAGAGTTGTTTGGCATTAGCCTTTCACTGTTTATGAAACGTTATCCCCACCACATTTATTGTTGCTTCTATTCAACTTTCTTGTCCTCACACATTGTCTCATCTTCTCAAAGGAAAGAGAGAGAGAGTGAGAGAGAGAGAGAGAGAGAGAGAGAGAGAGAGAGAGAGAGAGAGAGAGAGAGAGAGAGAGAGAGAGAGAAATGGAAGAAACTCTTATAAATAACAAGACTCACACGCATCTCTGTATCACATGTCTGCTTGTAAATGTCGGTGCTCGCCTGCGAGTCAGAGATACTAATGAGATTAATACGTTGGCGAAATAAACACCCGAGATCGGGTTGCAGATGCCGGAAAGAAAGGGAGGGGGAAGGGTTCCGGAGGGGGGTGAGGGAGAACGGGGAGGAGGAGGCATAGGGGAGAAGGGGCGGGAGTGGGGGTGAGAAGGGTCAGCTTGTACGCGATGTGACACTGATCTGACACCAACTGGGCGGGCCCCTTGACACCTGACACTTGTTTGCTTAGCAGGCCATATACTATGGCTCTTTGTCACTGGATTATGTTGACACCCCTGACCCCTCTACCCCCACCCCCTCCACCCCCTTTCTTTCATTGTGCTTTTTTCTTTTTCTGTGTATTTTGTCCTGAATCTTTTACCTTTGAGCTCTTATTGTATCTGTCTTTCTTTCTTGGCTTGTGTTTTTTCTCTCTTGTTCTTTCGTTCTTTGTTTTTAGGATTCTTTTTTTTTCTCTCTTTCCTTCCTCTTTGTTTTGTTTTTTTCAATCTTTAATTTCCAGATTTTGTTTTTTCATTCCCTTTTTCCGTCTTCCATCCTTCATTCCTTTTTGCTGTATTTTCTTATTATTAATATCTATTTCTCATTGGTCTTTCGTACTTTTTCTCCTATGCCATTTTCTGGTTGTATTTATTTACTTAGTTTAACTTTGATGTTAATCAACATCCATTTTTCTCTTGAGTTAATGGTACTTACTTTTGCCAGACCGACAGCTCCCAT
>BOPN01002839.1:125800-133300 GCA_017312705.2 Penaeus japonicus | reverse complement strand
ACTCTCTCTCTCTTTCTCTCTTTCTCTCTTTCTCTCTCTTTCTCTCTTTCTCTCTCTTTCTCTCTTTCTCTCTTTCTCTCTTTCTCTCTCTCTCTCTCTCTCTCTCTCTCTCTCTCTCTCTCTCTCTCTCTCTCTCTCTCTCTCTCTCTCTCTCTCTCTCTCTCTCAAGACCTTTTTTTTCACCAATATAATTGATGTTCTCTGCGTGATCGACTTGACTCATTATCCCTCTCTCATCTTATTCCTTCCTTCCACGAAGTAATCGAAGCAAGAGAGAGGAGAAGACGACCATGCGATGTTCCCACGGTATTGCGATGACACCGTGCTCGCCTCATTGCCTCCCCCTCCCCCTCCCCCTCTCCCTCTCCCCCTCTCCCTCTCTCTTTTCTCCTCCCCCCTTCTCTCTCTCTTTCTCTCTCTCTTCTCTCCTCCCCCCTCCTCTCTCTCTCTCATCTCTCTCTCTATCTCTGTCTCTCTCTCTTTCTCTCTCTCTTCTCTTTCTCTCTCTCTCTCTCTCTCTCTCTCTCTCTCTCTCTCTCTCTCTCTCTCTCTCTCTCTCTCTCTCTCTCTCTCTCTCTCTCTCTCTCTCTCTTTCTCTTTCTCTCTCTCTCTCTCTCTCTCTTCTCTCCTCCCCCCTCCTCTCTCTCTCTCTTCTCTCCCCCTCCCTCTTCTCCTCTCCTCCAGTCTCTCCTCTCTTCCCATCTCTTTATCTCTCTATTTGTGGTTTCCTTCTGCAATGTGTATTTTTTTCCATCCTCGTATCTCCGACGCTTGTCATTTCCCGTATTCATTTCCTTTTTCCTTGTCATTCTACATTGTTTCTTGCATTTGACGTTTCGTTTTCTCTCGTCGCGCTCTCTCCCTAATCTTCTTCGCTCGTTCCGTACAGCTTCCGAATCTCTAATCATCCGTCCTGTCTGACAATTATGTTCCGTGTCAGCAGTAATCGCCAGCCTCTTCTTCACAGCCCTATTTCCCTCTTCCAGTCATTAGCCATCTCCTGATACTTATTGCTTTATTTCTTCTGTTTTTTTTTTTTTTTTCTTTCTTTCTTTCTTTCTTTCTTTTTTACTCTCCAATCTGGATAAACCGCGCATTCGCTCTGTATCTCTTTTTTTCCTTTTTTCTCACTCTTCCTTGGTCAACTCTCTCCCTATTCTGTGTGTTTCTTCCAATCCCCCCCCCCTCTCTCTCTCTCTTTTATACCGTTTCTTCTTCGCTTTTCTGTCTCTCCCCGTTCGGTAACTTCTCTCCTCAGCCCCTTTCGCTATCTCTCTCTCCCTCTCCTTCCCCTTCCCCTTCCCTTTCCCTCCCTCCCTCCTTCCCCTTCCCTCCCTCCCTCCCCTTCCCTACCTCCCCCCCTCCCTCCCTCTTTCCCTCTTTCCCTCCCTCCCTCCCTCCCTCCCTCTCTTCCTCCTCCTCTCTCTTTCCCTCCTCCTCCCTTTCTTCTTCTTCCTCCTCCTCCCTCGTCTTCCCAGGCCCTTCTGCAGCCATCGAGAGCGGAAGTATAGCGGCGTGAAATCCAACCCGCGAGTGTGCACAGCAGCGACAGATGGCTGTAATATATGTACAATTCTTGTTGCGAAATAGCTCTACGTACAAGTTCGTTGAGTAATTTCTTCTGCATTTTAGCTATTTATTCCTATTGTTTGCTTGTTTGTTAGTTAACCTTGATTGTTGTACGTCCTGGGTTATTATCTAATGCAATGCTGACGTATGCGTACATTTTAACATGAATGAGAGAGACAATTTGTTTAATTGTCTAAAATGGCGTTGTTTAGCCTCAGTTTACTGTAATCAAGTCCTTGTTCTCTGTTTTAAGTGAATTGACTCGTTTCTCTAGCGTGTGTATATTTATATTCGCATATTCACACAAGAAGAGTCCTTCTTCTCATACAAGCGCATATGTGGGTAGGGAAATGGATAGGGATGGAGTGGAAATCCGGGAAAGAAAAAAATATGGCGAGCTGGCAAAAGAAAAATGAAAATGAAAACCGTGCCTTTCAGTTTGGATCTCGACGTATTAGAAAGGACAATAACCGAAGATAAACTCCGTCATGGACATTAGTAAAGAAAACAACACCCAAACATTCACCAGCACTTGATAGACAAGGATGATTTTGCAGTATTTAGGGGCTTTGGGGATGGGACACCGTGGGGGGAGGGGGAGGGGGGGGTTGTGTATTCACGGGGGTCATGGTGTCCGTGAATAGCGTAATCGCCGAATTTACAAGTTTATTATTCATCCTCTGGTGACTTGATGGCCCGTTTTATGCGGTGTAACTTATGCGTGTTGATTTTTCGAATGTTAGGGTGTTTTTTTTAGATTCTCTTTAGATTGCACATGAATATGTATTGGTCAAATATTCAACTGCTTATGTATACGTCCAAAAATAGCCGAGATAAAAATGCAAATTCCTCAGAGAAAGGAAAACACTGACGCACTAGTAAACCCGCGCCTCGCCTCGGCCTTTTTCCCGCCAAAACAAGGCAAGTGTAACCGACCTGTTATTGGTTCAAATAAAGACGCTGTTGTTAGATCAAATGGCCCTCCCCGACCCCTCCCTCTGATCCCTAATACAACGTCATCATGTAACATAAATTGTGTAGGGAAAATGTTGATTTAGTTTATGTCTTGTCTGCCCCGATCCCCTCGTCCCCCTCCCTCCCTCCCTCCCTACTCCCTTAGTCTGACTCAGCCATTCTGGAGATCGTTTGGTTGATGCTGAGGGGCGCTGGGAAAGAATGGGAGAAAGGTGGAGAGATAGGAGTGACTGGAGAGGAGATGAGAACAGGGAAGGATTTGTGAGAGTTGATGACATGTAGCTTACATGTCACACACACCCCCTCCCCCTCCCCTCCCTCTCCATCTCCATCTCCATCTCCATCTCCATCTCCATCCCCATCCCCATCCCCATCCCCATCCCCATCCCCATCCCCATCCCCATCCCCATCCCTCTCCCAGTCGCTCACAATCGCACACATAAAAGGTTGCAAGTTGCTCAGCTGCAACACGCATCACCAAAACCTCGATCAAATGTCGTATACTCTCCAATGATCCCAGATCGACGCCAGCGATCAAAGCGATAGAAGAAAGGCTCACCGCAGCCAATTTTATCACGGTTTAAACAGCCTGTAAGCGGCCGTAAACGCATCGTCGTACATTCCTCGCAGGCGCGTTTGGTCCGAGGATGATGCTGGGGCGGAGAGATGATTCGTCTTTTGTTTCTCTTTTTAAGGAGATATGTTGTGATACATTTAGGGAGGAAGGAAGGGAATGAGAGACAGAGACAGAGACAGAGACAGAGAGAGAGGAAAGATAGATCGATAGAAAAAATGGAGAAGTGAAGGCTCGGGAGAGATAGAGAAGTAAATAGAGATGGGAAACACACACACAGAGAGAGAGAGAGAGAGAGAGACTGAGAGACTGAGACCGACCGAGCGAGGGGGGAAGGGGGGGCTGCAGAATAGGGAGTGAGTCAGATTACAGGTCTAGTTCAATGAGACGGGTCGAGGGAGGTGAAACAGAGGAGAATCAAGGCGGTATGATTTACAGGACAGGGAAGGAGAGTTGGCTGGCGCGGCGGTACAGGTTATACTGGAAGATGAGGCTTGGTCACGCGGCCCGAGAGGAGGGCGAAGGGAGGAGAAAAAGGGGCGAAGAAAGGGAGGAGAAGAGGCAGAGTGTTAGAGGAATGGGGAGGGGAGAAGGATTAATTACTAGAAGAGAGAGATAGGGGGATAGTGAGAAGAGTATTGGCTGTTGATGGATCTATTAGTCTTGGCGAATTAAAGGCAAAAGAAAAGGAAAATGGTAAGGTATGAGAGGAAGAAACCGAAGGTAGAAGAAACGAAGTGGAAAAGGCAAATGATTAGACCAAACGTCAGACGTGGGTAAAGATTAAGAATTATGAGATAAATACAGGACACGAGAATAACAAGAGCAATATAATAATACATAAGTAGGAGTATAAAATGATTAGAATAAATAGGATTCCACCTAAATGTTTGGGTTCGAAGTGGTGAGAGCGGGAGGGGGGGAAGGGGGCATAGACAAGTTCTCGTCCAGACACTCACCAGGTAACCCCAGTAACCGCTCTGTTGTTAGGCGTGTCACGGGTCACAGTTGAAGGAGCCGTTGACCCTCGTGTGTGTGTGCGTGTGCGTGCGTGCATGCGTGCGTATAGATGCGTTCGCGCTTGCATGGCTCTTCCTTTCCCATTTCCCCGCTCCTTTTGGCTCCAGTTCCAGCCTGGGAAAATTACACGTGTGGTGGCTCTGACCTTTTCGTCACGGTCCTTCTGCATGTACCGTAGAGGGCGGTCGGGTGGGCGGCGGAGGGCGGGCGGGTGTAGTATTGGCTGGTGTAATCCGAGAGCTTGAGCAGAAGCCGCCCATGACAAGTCTGGCAAGGAGACCAGATCACCAGGCGAGGGAGGGGGAGGGGGGGAGGGGGAGGGCAGAGCAGTACCTTGCCTGCTCACCGTGGGAACTACGAGCTATTCTTCTTTCTCTTGTGATTTTTCTCTCGTCCCTCTTCTTCTTCTTCCTCCTTCTTCTCTTCCTCCTCTCACTCCTCCTCCTCCTCCCATTCCTCCTCCTCCTCCTCCCATTCCTCCTCCTCCTCCTCCTCCTCCTCCTTCCTCCCCTCCTCCTCTTCCCCCTCCCCCTCCTCCTCCTTCCTCCCCCTTCTCCTCCTCCTCCTCCTCCTCCTCCTCCTCCTCCTCCTTTTTTATCCCTCTTTCTCTTTTCATCCTCTTCTACTTATCGTAATTTACCCCCTATGTTCTTACTGTCCTTCCCTCTCGTTTCATTATCAGAAGAAGAGGATACACGAGATGAGCGCATGTTTATCCACTCGGGAAAAGGCGATCAACATGTGAAAGACAATATTTTCGTGTTTACGTATAACATGACAACACAGACCAGGGAGCAGGAGAGGAGGGAAAGAGAGAGAGAGAGAGAGAGAGAGAGAGAGAGAGAGAGAGAGAGAGAGAGAGAGAGAGAGAGAGAATGGGAGATGATGACGGATTAGGCTCAGGTCGCATGGCCCATCGGTTACCATGACAACAGGATGTCACCACGGCTCGGAACATCCATCAAACAATGCAGGAGAACAAACCCTGCCGTCACCACCAGCTGGCCCTGACTGGCACTTCCGACGGCGGCGTTGGTTGAGGGAGAGAGGAGGGAGGGGGGCAGAGGGTTAAGCAAAGGGAGGGAGGAAAGGAAGGAAAGAAGGGAAAAAGAAAAAGAAAAGAGAGAAAGAGAGGGGTGAGGGAGGGAAAGAGAACAAAAAAAATAGGGGAGAGGGGTCGAGGTTAAGCAAACTTGTTCAGTATACAAGTTTAGATTAACTGTTACCAAGTTAAGCTACGCCAAAGAATACGAGTTCTGGAGATAATGAAAGAGAGAGGGAGGGGGAGGGGAGAGGGAGGGGGAGAGGGAGAGGGGGGAGGAAAGCGAGGAGGTCGTATTAAACTGACTTGTTTTATATACTCGTTTGGCAAAACTGTTACCAATTTAAGCTAGACCACAGAATACAAATTCTATAGATCATTTGCATAACCGTCTCGATAAAAGAAAAATAAGGGACTGAGGAACAAGGTACGGCCAGACAAGGGGTCCATATGCAATGCGGTTAATTAGCGTTTCACGAGTGCCTTAGTGGGGGCCTTATGGGTGTACGGGACGTCGAATTAGAGACGCGAAAGGGAGGCGAAGGGAGCGAGTGATTTACGTAATGGCATTGCAGGTGCTGGTGGTGGGAGGGAGGGGCGGGGGTGGGGGTGGGGGTTGGGGGGATGGAAGGACTTTAAATCCTTCGCAGTTCGTACTTCACTTTTATACCTTCTTTTTGTTTCTCTTTGTTCCGTTCCCTCTCCTTTTCTTTCTTCCCTTTTACTCGCTTTCCTGCACTTGTTATTCTCCCTTCGTAAGCCGTTTCTGCCCGTCTCCTCTCCCCGCTCCTTGGGTCCCCCCCCATCAGCGAAGTACATGTTGACATGCGGGGGTCGGGGAGGGTATGGTGGGCGGGAGGGAGGGAGGGAGGGAGGGGTAGTGGGGAGCCCCGCCGCGGGACCGTGAGAACTGCAACCGGCCGCCCCTCCGCCCCGGGTGTCGGGCGCTGCCGGGGGCCGTGACACCACCGCAGCCATCCTCCGGTCCCGTCCCCTCCATCATCGCATTCCGCCCCCTGGGAACTTCTTGGACGTAGGAGGGGGGGGGGCGGACTGGCAGGGGGCGTCTTGAAGGTTAAGGGCGGAGGACGAGGTGGATTCACCTCCTCCTGCTCCTCCTCTCACCTGACGAGGGAATGTGAATCAAGTATGAAGCCGGAAGGTACGCGGGCTCCCGCGACTTCCCCCTCCCTCTCCCTCTTCCCTCTTCTCGGTTTTCCTCCACCTTTCCTCCCCCTCCCTCCTCTCCTTGCCTCCTCCGTCACCCGCCGTTACTCCACCACAAACCCCGCTCCATGCCTGCTCCATCACATGCCCTTCAGTGACAGAAGCTGGAGCAAAGACTGCATTTTCACGACTGAAGCGCGCCAGCGAGAAGACCTTTCGTTCCTGTTACTTTTCCTTTCTCCGTTCTGTCTTGGCTCCTCTCTGCTCCCATACATTCGTATTCCTTCTTCTTTTCTTCCATTCCCGTTACTTATCCTTTCCCATGATTATTTCTTCTCTTTCCTTTTATCTTTAGCTTCTTTCGTCACTGCAGGTAAGCAAAACAGAACGTGCGACAGCTGTCTAATGGACTAAGCAAGACTTTCACAGAAATAAGGGTGACAAAGCTGTTTGCTTGTTTTTCATCGCGAAATGGGGTGGGAAGAGCTGGAGAAAGGGCGCGGGGGGGTGGGTGAGGTAGAGAAGGGAGAATGAGGCATGAAAGAATAAGTCCCTTCTAATATTTTCCCAGTTTTACCATGACTGCCATTACTCTTCTGCCATGAAAACTATTACTCTTCAACCATGATCACCATTGCGGCTGTTGCTACAACTTCAACCGTATTACTTCTCTCTAACTCTAACAAATCGAACTCAGTCATTCAGTAAGTTAGTCATTCCCTCTCCTCTCCTCCCTTCTCCTCTCCTCCATTTTCATTCCTTCCTTATCCCACTTCTTATTCTCTATCCCTTCTCTCTTCCTCTCTCCCTCCCTCCCACACACCCATCCACTCTTCCGTCCACTCTTCCGTCACCCTCCTCCCCTTTCCTCCTTCTCTCCTTCCCTCCTTCCCTCCTTCTCTCCTTCCCTCCTTCCCTCCTTCCCTCCTTCCCCCCTTCCCCCCCCTCCCTCTTCCACTCCTCCTCCTCCTCCTCCTCCTCCTCTTTCTCCCCCCTACCCCACCCCAACCACCCCCTTCTCACCCTTCCTCCCCCTTCCTCCCCCTTCCTCCCCCCTTTCCTCCGTCACTCTACTCCTCTTCCCCCCCCCACCCCCACCCCAACCACCCCCTTCTCACCCTTCCTCCTTCCCACCGAAAGGGAAATGCAAATG
>BOPN01002839.1:98300-120800 GCA_017312705.2 Penaeus japonicus | reverse complement strand
CTCCTCCTCGTCCCACAAAAAAACGAGTGGTTAGCGCGTCCGTGGTGCTGCGCTGGTCACCTGCTCCTTTTCGGCCGACGAACGGGGGGAGGGGGGAGAAGGTAAAGGAAGGTGTTATTAGGGAAAGGGAGAGAAGAGGGGGGGGAGGGCAGAGAGGGATTGGACAAGAGAGAAAGAATGATCAGTGATTAATGATGGCTTGGTAATAGCAGGGAAATGAGAGAGAGAGAGAGAGAGAGAGAGAGAGAGAGAGAGAGAGAGAGAGAGAGAGAGAGAGAGAGAGAGAGAGAGAGAGAGAGGGAGAAAGAGAGAAAAGGGGGGAGATAGAGAGCAAACCAAGACCGAATACGTCGGATTACTGACTTCCATACGTAAACCTCGCCGCTCGCGCCCGCGGGTCGAGGCCGAGATTGACTTTCGGTTCAAGCGGCCTGTTGCCCTCCATCTCCCCCTCTTTTCTGATCCCCGCTCCCCAACGCCCTCCCTTCCCGTCCACTCCCTCCTTCATCCCCTTCCTCCTACGCCTTGTCTTCCTCTTCCTCTTCCATCTTGTCGTCCTCCTACTCCTCCTCCATCCTTCTCTCCTCCTCCTACACCTTTTCCTCCTCCTCTTCCTCCTCCTCCTCCTACACCTCCTCCTTCTCCTTCTCCTTCTCCTCCTCCTCCTCTCCCTCTTCCTCCTCCTGCTCCTTCTCCTCCTCCTCCTTCTCCTACACCTCCTCCTTCTCCTCCTCCTCCTCCTCCTCCTCCCTCCTCCTCCTCCTCCTCCTCCTCCTCCTCCTCCTCCTCCTCCTACACCTGCTCTTACTCCTTCACCTCCTCTTCCTCAGCCGCCCATTCATCATCAGCTGATTGATCCAACACTCGACCCGCGAAGATAATTAACCGCGAATTGATGATGATACGACGTGTGTGACGATGATAATTGTGTTCGGTGGTGCTGGGGGAGGGTAGGGGAGGAGGGGGACGGGGCGGGGGAGGAGGGAGCGGAGGAGGGGAGGAAGAGGGAACTGCCATTAACGTTTCGCTCGTAAGTCTTTGTGTGATAACGCTTGTGTTGTGTCGTAGGCCGAGGAGCGTCACGCAATCCGTTTTTTTTTTATTGATAACGATGTCGATGATGACTACAACAGCTATAATTTACGCACTTCTAAAAGGTAATCAAGTGTGTGTGTGTGTGTGTGTGTGTGTGTGTGTGTGTGTGTGTGTGAGTGCGTGAGTGCGTTGTCTACATACCTATATGCCCGTATTACATTGAAGACAGTCGCCTCCACGCAGCAACCTCGAGAAGAATGAGAACCTCCTTGTCCCGGCCGCATCCTCGTCCTGCACTTGGTTATCTCGGAGTGATCTTGATGAAGGAATGTGTCCCGGGTCAGTGAAGCAACGCGGGGAGGAAGCCGGGGGAGGGAGGGAGGGAGGGAGGTGGGAGGGATAAAGAAAAAAAAAGAGGCGGGAATGATGTGAGAGAGAGACACACAGAGAGAGATGAGAGCGAGAGAAGGAGGGAGAGAGGGAAGGAGAGAGAGAGAGAAGGAGACAAAGAGAGAAGGAGAGAGAGAGAGGGAAGGAGAGAGAGAGAGAGAGAGAGAGAGAGAGAGAGAGAGAGCGAGAGAGAGAGAGAGAGAGAGAGAGAGAGAGAGAGAGAGAGAGAGAGAGAGAGAGAGAGAGAGAGAAGGAGAGAGAGAGATGAGAGCGAGAGAAGGAGACAAGTGAGAGCGAGAGAAGGAGACAGAGAGATGAGAGCGAGAGAAGGAGACAGAGAGATGAGAGCGAGAGAAGAGACAGAGATGAAGGCGAGAGAAGAAACAGAGAGATGAGAGCGAGAGAAGGAGACAGAGAGATGAGAGCGAGAGAAGGAGACAGAGAGATGAGAGCGAGAGAAGGAGACAGAGAGATGAGAGCGAGAGAAGGAGACAGAGAGATGAGAGCGAGAGAAGGAGACAGAGAGATGAGAGCGAGAGAAGGAAACAGAGAGATGAGAGAGAGAGAAGGAGAGAGAGAGATGAGAGCGAGAGAAGGAGGGAGAGAGGAAGGCGAGAGAAGGAGACAGAGAGATGAGAGCGAGAGAAGGAGACAGAGAGATGAGAGCGAGAGAAGGAAACAGAGAGATGAGAGCGAGAGAAGGAGACAGAGAGATGAGCGAGGAAAGAAGGAGACAGAGAGATGAGAGCGAGAGAAGGAGACAGAGAGATGAGAGCGAGAGAAGGAAACAGAGAGATGAGAGCGAGAGAAGGAGACAGAGAGATGAGAGCGAGAGAAGGGAAACAGAGATGAGAGCGAGAGGAGAAGGGAGACAGAGAGATGAGAGCGAGAGAAGGAAACAGAGAGATGAGAGCGAGAGAAGGAAACAGAGAGATGAGAGCGAGAGAAGGAGACAGAGAGATGAGAGCGAGAGAAGGAGACAGAGAGATGAGAGCGAGAGAAGGAGACAGAGAGATGAGAGCGAGAGAAGGAAACAGAGAGATGAGAGCGAGAGAAGGAGACAGAGAGATGAGAGCGAGAGAAGGAAACAGAGAGATGAGAGCGAGAGAAGGAGACAGAGAGATGAGAGCGAGAGAAGGAAACAGAGAGATGAGAGCGAGAGAAGGAGACAGAGAGATGAGAGCGAGAGAAGGAAACAGAGAGATGAGAGCGAGAGAAGGAGACAGAGAGATGAGAGCGAGAGAAGGAAACAGAGAGATGAGAGCGAGAGAAGGAGACAGAGAGATGAGAGCGAGAGAAGGAAACAGAGAGATGAGAGCGAGAGAAGGAGACAGAGAGATGAGAGCGAGAGAAGGAAACAGAGAGATGAGAGCGAGAGAAGGAGACAGAGAGATGAGAGCGAGAGAAGGAAACAGAGAGATGAGAGCGAGAGAAGGAGACAGAGAGATGAGAGCGAGAGAAGGAAACAGAGAGATGAGAGCGAGAGAAGGAGACAGAGAGATGAGAGCGAGAGAAGGAAACAGAGAGATGAGAGCGAGAGAAGGAGACAGAGAGATGAGAGCGAGAGAAGGAAACAGAGAGATGAGAGCGAGAGAAGGAGACAGAGAGATGAGAGCGAGAGAAGGAAACAGAGAGATGAGAGCGAGAGAAGGAGACAGAGAGATGAGAGCGAGAGAAGGAAACAGAGAGATGAGAGCGAGAGAAGGAGACAGAGAGATGAGAGCGAGAGAAGGAAACAGAGAGATGAGAGCGAGAGAAGGAGACAGAGAGATGAGAGCGAGAGAAGGAAACAGAGAGATGAGAGCGAGAGAAGGAGACAGAGAGATGAGAGCGAGAGAAGGAAACAGAGAGATGAGAGCGAGAGAAGGAGACAGAGAGATGAGAGCGAGAGAAGGAAACAGAGAGATGAGAGCGAGAGAAGGAGACAGAGAGATGAGAGCGAGAGAAGGAAACAGAGAGATGAGAGCGAGAGAAGGAGACAGAGAGATGAGAGCGAGAGAAGGAAACAGAGAGATGAGAGCGAGAGAAGGAGACAGAGAGATGAGAGCGAGAGAAGGAAACAGAGAGATGAGAGCGAGAGAAGGAGACAGAGAGATGAGAGCGAGAGAAGGAGACAGAGAGATGAGAGCGAGAGAAGGAAACAGAGAGATGAGAGCGAGAGAAGGAAACAGAGAGATGAGAGCGAGAGAAGGAGACAGAGAGATGAGAGCGAGAGAAGGAGAGAGAAAGAGAGAGATGGTGATGATGATGATGATGATGATGAGGAGGAGGAGGATAAGGATAAAAATATGGACAAGAGAGAGTAAAATATAAGAGAAAAAGGGAATGCATTTGAACGCCATGAATTTCAGTAGAACATATGCGAGAGCAGAGTTTTAGTCATGTCTTCCCCCTGTGTTTGAGGGCTAAGCTCTGCTGTAGACTAAATCGGCCGTTTTACTAATGCAATAAGAGACACAGATAGAAGGCTGGCGTGCAATCAAAAGATAGAAAACAAAGAATGAAGATCAGATTTCATTTGTCTTGAAGAAGAGGCGAGAGAGAAGCGGAAGAGCTGGACAAGGTAGGGTGAAGAGGGTGGTTATTGATGGTGAAGCAGGATCAGGGGAGAAGCTGTAAGGACGCCACACACACACACACACACACACACACACACACACACACACACACACACACACACACACACACACACACACACACAGATAGATAGACTGTGTGTGTGTTATTGAAATGCATATACTGCCTGTTTATTTATATATATATATATATATATATATATATATATATATATATATATATATATATATATATATATATATATTTATATATATATATATATATATATATATATATATATATTTATATATTTATATATATATATATATTTATATATATATATATATATATATATATATATATATATATATATATATATATATTTATATTTATATATATATATATATTTATATATATATATATATATATATATATATATATATATATATATATATATATATATATTTCTGTGTGTGTGTATATATATATATATACTTATTTATTCTTAAATATACAATACTTAACTATGCAAGCCACAAATAACAGAAATTTCGTCAAACTCACTGACTCCATCCCCTTCTCCCCGCCCTGCCGTCACCACCCGCCCACTCCTCCCCCTCTCAGTTCAAACGCTGGGCGGGCGGTTATATTAACGCTCATTCGCCTATCGCTATTTTTAGGCGGCGCGCGCGGGGGTTGCACGGAAATTCGAACATTGAAGAACCACTTGCGCGAATGAAGAGGTTCTTCAATCAGCGAAATGATCGGGCTTAACCTCTGGCACCTTCGGCCTCCTCAGCCCACTCCTCTTTTCCCCTCTCCCCCTCTCCCCCTCTTCCCCCTTCTCTGACCTCCTTTGACCCCCGCTCCACCCCCCACCCCCCACCCCACCTACGCTTAAATCATCCCCTCCCCCTTTGCCCTCTTCCCCTCTGCGACCCGATTCCATTTCTCTACTTAATTGTATCTCTTCATTTATCGTATCTCGTCTGCCTCCCATGCGTACGCCGTCCTCACACCGCGGGCCGAGCGGATTCGTAGCCCAGATATTTCCTGAGTTTACCCATCACACTACCTGCCCTTCTCTCTTCTCCCTCCCTCCCTCCTTCCCTCTCTCTCACTCTCCCTCCCTCCCTCTCATTATCTCTCCTTCCCTCTCTCTCACTCTATCTCTCCCTCTCCCTCTCTCCTTCCCTCCCTCCCTCTCTCTCACTCTCACTCTCACTCTATCTCTCCCTCCTTCCTTCCCTCCCTCCCTCCCTCTCTCTCCCTCTCTCCCTCCTTCCCTCTCCCCTCCCTCATTTATTCGATCTTTCCATCGTTTTATTAGCGAATTGGGATTTATTTTACCTGAGGTGGAAAATGACCTTGTTAAAAAAAGGTTTAACGTGAAATCAAAACCCTTGGGTGTGGAATGTGTGAAGATGGGTGGGAAAGGGTGTTCCAAGGGACGAGTGTGATAGTGTGAACACCCATTTGACCGCGGAAGGGGGTGGGGGGCAGGGTGGAGGGGCGGGGTGGCTTCGATCCTCCTCCTCTTTCCTCTTCTTTATTCTCATTTATGCCTTCTCCGTTTGATTATTGGTTTCGTGTATATTCCTTCTCTCCTCGCTTCCTCTTCTCTGTTTTTCTTCGTTTTCTTACCATTTCGTCTTTGTCTCCCTTTCTCTCCTGTTCTTCTCTTTGTCTCCCTTTCTCTCTCTGTTCTCCTTTCCCCACTTCTATATCTTTCTCGTCTTTCTTCCTATCACCCCTATCACCTTCTTACCACCCGCCCGTATCTCTCTTCTTTAATTTCCTCTTTGTCTTTCTCTATTTCTTCTTCCACGCCCCTTTTTTGTCACCTGAATGCTCTTTTTAACGCCCCTCTCACCTCCTCCTCCCCCCCCCCCCCCGTGTCTGACCCTCTTGACCCCTGTCTGACACCGCTCAGGATGTCTCAGAAGCCCTTTTCATGCTGGGTCTCGGTTGGCACTCATAAGGGGCGTGGCACTCATCTCTAACTTGGCACTTAGGGGAGGCCGGGAAATGCACTCTGGACACGGCTCTGATTCATCCCCTTATCCCTCCTTCTCTCTCTCTCTCTCTCTATCTATCTATCTATCTGTCTATCTCTTTCTCTCTCTCTCTCTTTCTCTCTTTCTCTCTTTCTCTCTTTCTGTCTCTCTTTCTCTCTCTCTCTCTTTCTCTCTCTCTTTCTCTCTCTCTTTCTCTCTCTCTCTCTCTCTCTCTCTCTCTCTCTCTCTCTCTCTCTCTCTCTCTCTCTCTCTCTCTCTCTCTCTCTCTCTCTCTCTCTCTCTCTCTCTCTCTCTCTCTCTCTCTCTCTCTTTCTCTCTCTTTTTCTCTCTTTCTCTCTCTTCCTCCTCCTCTCCCCCCCTCTATTCCCTCTCTTTTCTCTCTCCTTCCTTCTCTCTCCCCTATCCTCCTGCACCCCCCCCCCCCCGCCCATCGTTTAATCCATTGCGGTTTCCGGGTCCTCCTACCCTGGTATCTTTTAACTCGCCTCGCCGTGTATATGTATCAATCATCTTATCAGTTTTAGAGAATGTTTAAAAAACGATTACAGGATACGTGAACTGACAAGAAGGCATGACTAAGGGATTTTGTAAGGAGGGGGAGGGGGGTACAGGACATGGGTATGGGTGTGTCCTGAGGGGTACCGATAAGGAAGGCCGGCCAGGTAGGACAAGGCACGTGCTGCCTGTTCCTCCTTTCCACCTCCTTTTCTCTCTCTCTCTCTCTCTCTATCTATCTATCTGTCTTTATTTATCTATCTTCATCTCTTTCTGCCTATCTCTATCTTCCTATCCTCTTTCTACCCATTAATCTCTTCCTTTCTCTCCCCTCTTCCCCTTTCCCTCCCCTTTTTTTCTTCTAGCTTTCTTACTCCCCCTCCACATCTTAAGCCTTCTGATTTTCATTATCTCTCCCTCTCATTTTTTTTCTCTCTCCCCTCCCCATTTCCCTTATATTTTCATTCTCTCTCCCTCTCTTTTTTCTCTCCTCCCCATTTCCCTTATCCCAATACTTTTATCTGTCTCCTTTTTACCCCCTGTTTGTCCTCAGTGTGAGAAGGTGGGCGTCAGGTTGGTGTTTGGTCGCAGCGGTTCGATTGACCGGATTTCGACGTTGAGGAGTGGGTGTGATGGTAATTGCACGGGGATTTCTCTCTTGTATCGGCGTTCGAGGGCGGGTCCGGTGCTTGAGGGCGAGCTGGCTATCGGGCCCGGAATTTGCCCCGTGGGAATCGCCCATTTTCTTTCTTTCTTTCTTCCTCTCTATCTTCCTCTCTTCCTCTCTCTCTTCTTCTCTTTCTCTCTCTCTTTCTCTCTCTCTTTCTCTCTCTCTCTCTCTCTCTCTCTCTTTCTCTCTCTCTCTTTCTCTCTCTCTCTCTCTCTCTCTCTCTCTCTCTCTCTCTCTCTCTCTCTCTCTCTCTCTCTCTCTCTCTCTCTCTCCCTCCCTCCCTCCCTCCCTCCCTCCCTCCCTCTCTCTCCCTCTCTCTCCCTCTCTCTCCCTCTCTCTCCCTCTCTCTCCCTCTCTCTCCCTCTCTCTCTTCCCTATCTCTCTACCACTCTCTCTCGGGTGGCGAAGGCATGCAGGCGTCGGCGACATGATGATGGGCGTGAGGGCGTTGTTGTGACTGTGGGTGCGGGCGTGACCATTTTGAAAAGGCGACCTTGAGATTATCTTTAGAGGTTAAAACGTCTTGTTAGTGATCAGTGTCTTGTTGCATTTTTCCAATGACCTTGATGATTAGGGTAGTCCTTTTATGGAGTAATGTTCGTGTTTTTCTATCCGACTTATTCGTGATTACTGTCCTTGTAGAGACAAAATTAGCCCGAAGGTGGAGCGGCTCATCATCTCTCTTGCATAAACAGTTTATAAGATGTTGCCGGAGTGCCTTTTTCCTGCGCTGATATTGCATCCTGTTTATACGAGTTTCCGGTTGTTTTGCGACGGACTCTCCGTTACATGGCGGACTCAATTCGGATTCAATTAGAGGACAAGGACGACAAGGATCCGCATTCACCGACAAACAGGTTGCCCAAAGACATCAACATCCCGTATGTATTTCCCTGGGATGCGGGAGGTATTGACCACGTGTATTTGGGCCTTTCCGAAGCATTCCTGTGAGCGCCGTCTCCCCGCGAGTGGGTTATCCGAGAGAAATTCCTCGGCCATTTGCTTACGTCAGAACACCTCGTCGCTCATTAGGATCGCGGACTCGACACGCTCGGGAGATAAGCAGAGCCCGAGGGCTGGCGCTCACAAGGAGACGAGAGTCGTGTTCGAGATTTCCCGCTCGCAGGTTGTCATGGAGGGTCCTTGTCTTATCGAGGCTTGGTCGTGGCTCTCGGGCCCATTGAGGCGTCCCTCGGCGACCTTGTGGCTCTGATGGATAACAGGTGAAGGTTGACGACGACGCCTCCTCGGCGATGCCTCGCGTTACGCAACCTGATGGATCGCCGGGCCGCCGCATGTGACGCTAGCGTGCATTGTCTTCCCGTTGGTGATAGACATACGCAGCCAGCCTCCTGTGCCCCCCGCTGCGGGAGCCACGCTTCGGTAGAGGGGCGCTACTACATATATCTCCCTCTGTGGCTGGTCTCCGAGTCTCGATTTCCCTCCGTTTGTTCTTTCCTCTCCTCTCTCCCATGCGACAATCTTTAAATCTCTATTTATCATAAGAACACAACTTGGTAAATGGACATAGGAAGTCGCGACACTCTTTGTTTAAGATCTGCGCGAGATTTGGAGATAGTGCGAGTGATACCTTTGGTATTCCAGTTTCTCTGCTTGCGTGAGTCATCAAGACAAACAATACAACAAAGGGGACGAAAACGTTTCAGTTTTGCCAATCCCGCTGTGGGGCATTATGCCGAACCGAAAATAGAACCCTGAGCTACATATCCATCTTTGCAGAAGATCTAAAAGTTGCTCACTGGAAAATGCTTCCGCCGCCATTGTTTACACATTCGCAGACCTTGAGCCGATTTAGAGAATAATGAATCATAATCATACTTGTAGCTATTGTCAGCAGTGCCTTTCTTACTGCTGCTTTTTCTTTACTTGTGCCATTTAGAAAATTGGCAGCTGTATAATGACGCGCGGAAGGCCGCATTTTCAATCGTTTTTTTTTTTATTGTTGTTATCATCGAAAGGTTTAATGGTGTGTCAGCACTTGTCAGTTTGTTTTATTTTCCCGGGAGACTTCAATTACAGACATAGAAAACTGACCGCCACAGTGCTAAACAAACAGTACGACTCCTTTATCGGGTCATCTGTTTTTCGTCGTGTGTGTGTGTGGGGGGGGGGCGGCCCCGCGATCTCTAAAAAGCCGGTCAGGTGCATTAGAAGAGGCTATTTCGCTCGACCGGTTAATCAGATTTGTCCTTGGGGATTACTCTGGGGACCGCGATCGCGCCGCCTCATCACTGGCTTCTTTGAGAGAAGCTGAACGCGGAAAGAGGAGGCTCTTGAGAAAGGGAGACTCCCTTATACTCACTGCGGCGAAGGGAGAGGGAGGGAGAGGAAGAACCCTCGAGTAAGGAGGTATAAAGGGGGCCCTTGACGCAGCGGCGAGGATCAGAAGTGGCTCCGGAGATGGAAAGGCGAGACAGCCATTTTTTTTTTCTTCTTCTTCTTCTTCAGATGGCCACCACAGCGAAGACGTAGTTTGCCAATTTGTAAATTCGACTCATTTCCAGGTGACGTCATCGGGAGGTTTCCGGATACACGGACCGTGAGCGTTGTTCTTGGAAACGGTTATTTTCGGCCGAGTGGGAAGGGAAGGGAAGGGAAAGGAAGGGGAGGGGCTAGGGAAGGGGCTAGGGGGGCAAGCGAGACTCGTGCTCCGATAGGCAGTATCTCGGCCTCATCTTGACCTTCGCTTCTCCTCCCGCGCCTGACTCGTGAGTCACTTGCTCGCTGGCTCACCCCGGCTGACCCTCGCCCTCGCCGCCTTCGGGGTCGCTCTGCTTTCTCCTGAAATGCGCGATATTATATATATATATATATATATATATATATATATATATATATATATATATATATATATATATATATATATATACATATATATATATATATATATATATATATATATATATATATATATATATATATATATATATATATATATATATATATATATATATATATATATATATATATATATATATATATATATATATATATATATATATATATATATATATATATATATTTATATATTTATATATTTATATATATATATATTTATATATATATATATATATATATATATATATATATATATATATATATATATATATATATATATATATCTCTCTCTCTTTCTCTCTCTCTCTCTCTCTCTCTCTTTCTCTCTCTCTCTTTCCCTCCCTCCCTCCTTCCCTTTCTCTCTCTCTCCCTCTCCTTCTCCCTCTCTTTCTTTCTCTCTCCCTCGCTCGCCCTCACCCCTTCTCTCTCCCTTCCTCTCCCTCTCCCTCTCCCTCTATCGCTCCCCTTCTCTCTCGTTCTATTCATCCCCATAAGATGTTATCTCCCCACCCATCTTTTGAGGTGTTTCCTGACAGTTGTTTTTGAGTGTTATCGTTGTATCTCCTGTTTGGGAATGGGAGAAATTGCGTTTTCTTTTTTCGAGAACATTGTCTAGTATGTGTTTTGCAGTAATATATTGGCCGGAAAAAAATGGACGAGAATATCATTAGGAAGATAAGACGAGGTTTTCGAAAGCGAGCGAGATTTCGTCGTCCAGCCTAAAGTTGTGACTGTTTGCTTTCGAAATTGTTTTCTGATATTTCTAGTAAGATTGTTTCGAAGACCATTCGTGAATGATGCGGTCTCGCTGTTATCACTAGTATGGGCATTGCAATGTTGATTATCATGTAACTGTTCATTCGCTTTGCTATGTTGTTGTTTTTTTAACTATTTTGAACTTTTTTTTTCTATGTTCTATTTATTCTTCCCTCTTTTCCTTCTCATACGCCTTTCCATTCACTGTTCTCACTTCATCTCCTTTTCTTCCTCCCCCTCCTCCCCTTCCCTCCCATTTCTCCCCCTTCTCTTCTTATCCCGCTTTCTTCTCCTATTCCACCTCCTCCTCCTCCTTATTATTATCTTTTTCTCTCCCTTCCCCCCTTCCCCCTTCCCTTCCCCCTTCCCTTCCCCCTTCCCTTCCCCCTTCCCTTCCCCCTTCCCTTCCCCCTTCCCTTCCCCCTTCCCTTCCCCCCTTCCCCCTTCCCTTCCCCCCTTCCCCTTCCCTTCCCCCCTTCCCCCTTCCCTTCCCTTCCCCCTTCCCTTCCCCCTTCCCCCTTCCCTTCCCCCTTCCCTTCCCCCCTCCCTTCCCCCTTCCCTTCCCCCTTCCCTTCCCCCTTCCCCTTCCCCTTCCCCTTTCCCCTTCCCTTCCCCTTCCCCCTCCCCTTCCCCCCTTCCCCCTTCCCCCTTCCCCCTTCCCTTCCCCCCTTCCCCCTTCCCTTCCCCCTTCCCCCTTCCCTTCCCCTCGTGGCCTTTCTTCCCAGGCGGCCAGGCGATCGCAGCGAAGATAATCGGCCAGAACATTCCATGGCGATTCCTCTCGGCTTCTGGTCCTGCTTTTGTTTATTGGCTTCGGTGGTGGTTGTGCGCTTTCCTTCGCGTTGTTTCTGTTCATTTGGGGCTCTTTCGTTGACGGTCGGTTTGCTTCAGAATGTTTTGTGCACTTCTTTGTCTTCATTTTTTTTTCTCTCGGTCTCTCTCTCTCTCTCTCCTCTCGTTCTTTCAATCTCTCTCTCTCTCTCTCTCTCTCTCTCTCTCTCTCTCTCTCTCTCTCTCTCTCTTATTATTCCATAAGTTTTATATCATTTTACTTATTTTTTTCTCTGTCTTTTCATCCTTCCTCCCCGCTCTCTTGTTATCCTTCCACTTTGCATCTCTCTTCCCTCTCGCTTTCACTGTATTCGCAGGCCCTTCCGCTTCCCACCCACGTAGCATAATTGCATGGACCTCCCCCCCCCCCCCAACCTCTCGTTCTCCTCACCTCTTCTTCACATCTTTATCCTCCCTCCTTTTCCCTCTCTTTTTCTCTTTTTCTCTTTATCCCTCCTCTCTTTATCGCCCCTTCAGCGTTGTTTGTGCGTCACCTCGCTGCGCAACAGGCCACGTCACCCAAGGCTTTCACACGTAACTGGGGCGTTTGTTGCACGTACGTCACCTATTGCACGTGAGACGCTTGGTTACGTGACTTATGCCTTGTTTTCCTTCGCCAACACGTGTGGAACGGGTGAAATTCAGAAGGTGGGAGATGGAGTGAGAGAGACTCTCTCCTCACTCACTCACTCACTCACTCACTCACTCACTCACTCTTTCTTGTTCTCTTTTCTTATTAATGGTTGCTTAAGTTGTATAAATCTTTGCTATTTTCATTTTTTTTCTTCTATTTTTTCCTTTGTTTATCTTTTCTTTTACTTGTGCTTTTCTCTCTCCTTCATTACCCTTCTTATTATCTCCATCCTTTACTAACATCACACTTATTACAGCTGCCATTGTCACTGCCTTATCCCACAAAGAGGTTTAAGAATCCCAAATGCAAGACACCGAGAAGGCATGGGGTACGTTATCACCCCCCCCCCCCTCCCCCATCTGCTATCAAGCTACCCGGAGTGGATGTGATCGAGGAGCATAATTAATCAATCAGAACTTTCACGCGGCGTTGGGACTTCCGGCAGCGTGTGAGCGGGGTTTTTTTTCTCTCTCTCTCTCTCTCTCTCCTCTATCCAGGGTCGACCCTAAATTTCTCCTCCAGGACGGTTCTTTAGTAGGCTGAAGGAGGGGAAGGGGGCAGGAACAGGAGGAGGAGGAGGAGGGGGCGGGAGGGAGGGAGGAGGAGGAGGGGGCGGGAGGGAGGGAGGAGGAGGAGGGGGCGGGAGGGAGGGAGGGAGGGAGGAAGGAGGGGGTAGGGGGAGGGGGCGGGATGGAGGGAGGAGGAGGAGGGGGCAGGAGGGAGGGAGGAGGAGGAGGAGGAGGAGGAGGAGGAGGGGGCGGGAGGGAGGGAGGGAGAGAGGGAGAGGGGAGGGGGCGAGGATTGAGGAATAGGGTAGTGGCCCCTTCCCCCTCCCCCTCCCCCATCCCCTCCCTGCTTTTGTCACGAGCTTGCTACTGATGATCGGGTGGCTCGGGTTGCTTAGTTGCAGTCAACTTCTAATTGCAGAGTGACGAGAGAACGAGAGAGAGAGTTTGTTTTGATTTTCCTCTCTCGTGGGCTGGAGGAAACGAAGACGCTAATGAGATCGACTTTGATAAGATAATGCCGTACTTTCCTTTCGGTCTGAACAACAAGAAGATGATGAGTCTCATTTATCCTCCGGGGTCATGATTTGCTTTCTGTTGAATATTCAACCGCGTGGAGGGTTGCAAGCAATTGGTCTCGACTGACGAAATGCGGATGATGATCGGGAATTGAAGACCTTGATTGCAGGTGATTATTTCGCTCGGGTTAAACGCTAGACGATGTTAGCGTTTGCGCGAATCGTTATCGAGAACCGGAGAATCGAGACACGCTTGTTGGGGAACGTGCACTGGCGTTTCACGGGAATCCAGCCTCTACGACAGAGGGTAGTATGGGTGAAGAGGTAACTGCTATGGACAGGTTTGGTGTGGGGGGAGGGGGGGAAGCTGACTTGAATAACCCTCTCCCCCCCCCCCCCCCATCCCCCATCCCCCGCCGCCACTTCCTCCCCCCTCCGGTACCACCTACAACAAATTGTCTCCTGACGCGGCCCGTCAGTCAGGCCGCCCCCCCCTCTCTCTCCCTCCACTCGCCGTCAGCCGGTCGTCAGCTTTCACGATTCATTTCTGTGTTCACGTTTTACTTTTTTAATTGATGCGATGCGGCGGCGTGCTGGCCTGTGTCTTTTATTTCTTTAGTTTTCGACGATATTATCCCTACTGTACCTATACTTCTCTCTCTCTCCTTCACTCCCTCTCCCTCACACCTTCTCTCTCTCTCTCTCTCTCTCTCTCTCTCTCTCTCTCTCTCTCTCTCTCTCTCTCTCTCTCTCTCTCTCTCCTTCTTCTTCTTTCCCTCTCTCTCTTTTTAGCCTTGATTCTCTCTCTCAGAGAGCTTTTCAACAAATACTCAACTCTTTTTCGTGGCGTACAAGAGGGCGTACAGATTGCTTTGTGTTTATTTCGTATACAGAGTTTGATCATTTAAGGTATAGTTCGTTTGCTTAATTATGCTGACTGTTCATATTCGTACCCTTTTGAAAAGACGTTATGACTGACACTCGGCTTTCCTGCCTTCTTACGGACTCTGCGGGGCCTCCGTTCTTAATTAGGCCAGTCAGTCAGTCAGTCAGAGCGTCCTTCCATCGAGTGCTCAGCTATGCCCAGTGCGTGTGTATGCCTGCTGCGTTCGTGTGTACGAGATCCCCTTACGCATATGCATGAGAAGTGGTGCCTTATCCTTCTTTCCTGAAGCAAAACTTTCTTTTCGTTTGTATAGTTATAGAAGAGAGTACGTATTGTAGGGTGTTAACAAGAAACAATTACCAGTGTTCTAAGCGTTTCGTGGGCGTGGTCGTGTACATGAGGTGTCCGACTGTCCGTCTTTATATGTCCATGCTATATATGCTCGTGTAAGTGTTCCTGTCTAAGCATAGGTCTACTTTCCCTTTGTTTCTCTATCTCTCTCTCTCTCTCTCTCTCCACATTCACACAAACTTTGCGGTCTACCGTTGTCGGAACTCGGCCTTAATTTGCATAATTGTGTATTGTATTATCCATGCCGCCCGAGGGAGGGCCTTAATTCCTGCGTGATTCTTTTGTATCGATAGAAAGCTCTCGAATTTTTAGCGGTTATTGTCTTTTCTTTCGCGAGCGGTAAATGAGACATAAAAGAGATGTATAAGGTTTGTGTGCATTGGATTTTATCATCATGTCTTATTGTTTTGAGTGTGTGAAATTCGGATGTGGCAACACTTTGATCCCCCCCCCTCGCCACCCTTTCCTACCCGAGAGTCCGGTGTCTCGCAGGACGAAGGAGGCGGACGGATGCCCTGCCCGATTCCTCTCCGCTTCTTTGCTTTGGAGGAAAGAGATTAAGAGAGGAGGGGCAGGACAAGGTGTAGGGGGGAGTGGAAATATTTTCACTAATGTGAAATATGTGGAAATATGCATATATACACGCTTGCATACATACATGCATACATACATGCACACACACACACGCACATGTTATGCCACACACACATACTAATAGACACATAAAGAAAGGAGAAAGAGAGAGAGGGACATGTATGTGTGTGTGTGTGTGTGTGTGTGTGTGTGTGTGTGTGTGTATATATATATATATATATATATATATATATATATATATATATATATATATATATATATATATATATATATATATATGTATGTATTTATCTATTTATATATACACATATATATTGACAAATTTATAAATATACATATAAATTTATATATGTATATATATATATATATATATATATATATATATATATATATATATATATGTATGAGACGAAATATCGGTGGGTGGTTTGAGAGAAGACAGTGTCTTAGCAGTGCTATCGTGCGTAAGGTGATTCCCAACGTCATTGTTTCAATTTTCTTATTTTTATTTTCCGCCTCGAACACGTTGCTTCGTGACGTCAAAGGAGATTATATTCTCTGTTAGTTTGTTCTGTCTCTCATTCCCGTGATCGGACTCCTCTTCCTTACCAGCCACTTCTATCCCTCCTCTTCCATCGCCTCCGCTCTGAAGTAGAAGGTGTAAACTGTATATTATAACTGTATATATATAACTATATATATAACTATGTATAACTGTATGTATATATAAGTAGAAGGCTGAAACTGTATATTATAACTGAAGGCTTTCTTTCCTAAGGCTCTGAAATAGATTGAAATTGTACGTTTTTGTTTTTTTCCCCCCAATCGTGTGACGTTCATACTTACGGTGTAGAGCCTTAGAAATAAACATGTTAGATTAGTTTGTTTGTTTTATGTTATCGTGTATACCTTTCTGTTGTCATGTTTTGTGGATGTCTTAAATCATTATCATTTGGCTCTTATCTGGCACCAGGTAGAGAGAAGGGAAGAGAGAGAGAGAGAGAGAGAGAGAGAGAGAGAGAGAGAGAGAGAGAGAGAGAGAGAGAGAGAGAGAGCGAGAGAGAGGGGGGGGGGGGTGAGAGCGAAGAGGGCATCATGGGGGACTGTGGATCCATGAGTCGACTGTCGAGAGCAACAGTATATGATAACAAGAGAAGAGTTACAGACTCTTAGCGTTTTCTTTCTGAACTAGAACAGATGCAAAAAGATCTAACAATAGGCAGACAGGCGGACGGGGCTGTGCTTATGTAAGTGGGAAGGAATGTCCGCGTACGCTTGAGAAAGCTTGCATCCGCAGGAGAGAGTTTTCGCTCGATTCCCGCCGTAGTGAAGACTCGCTCGCCCGTGCTGCAAGGCTGCCCACTGCACACACGGCCGCTGAAAGGACAAAGCAAAAGGTGCCACGACTTTTGGGTCATTCTTCAGTCATGTCGTCCCCGGAGAGGTCACCCGATAGGTCAAGAGACAGCGGCTCGCATTCATGAGAAAGGGAGGGGCATCGGGCAGTGGAGAGCCAGCAGAGAGAAAGGAGGCGGAGGCTGCAAATCGCTTATGCTGACATGAACTGGTCGGGAAAGTTGAGGTCTTTGATAATCGTGGGATTTTTAATTGGATCCTGTAATTGGAGGCTATTCTGGTAGCTAGGAAGGTAGAGAAGATGAGAAATATGCACGGGAGGATGTTTAATCTTCTCACCGCTCCCTCTGCCTCTCCCTGGGGCGTGGAAGGAATTGGTAAATGCTGTCAAAGACTCCGTTGCTGTATCAGGTCTAGAGGTGCATGCGATCGAGCGATTGCACGATCAATGGTCTCTGGTCTCGAGTGAGTCATGTGATTTTTTTTTTTTGCTCACATTCACTTTTTCTCTCTTTTACTTGTGACTGAGGACACTCAACAGTAGCCAGGAGAGGCGTGGAAAAGGAATTTCCTCAATATAGCTTCGCGGACAAAGAGTCCTCCTGTTCATCAAAGGAATTCTGTCACCCCCCCCCCCTCTCCGACTTCCCCCTCCCCCCGCTCTCACGGTCGCTCTTTCCCTTTCCATCTCGTCTTTCTGCGCTTTCTCACTCTCCTTCTCATCTTACTTATTCTATATCTCTTTCCCTATTGTCTTCTCCACCTCCCCCTCTCTCTCTCTTTTTTTTTTTTTTTTTTGTATTTGTTTGTGTTTCCGAGTTACAGAAAGATCGATATTGGTAAGAAATAGTCATTCATATTCGGATTTTTTTTTTTATCTCCAAGAATAAAAACGAGGAAAAGATACGTTCGAACAAGAATGTTAAAAAGCACAAATAATCAGTTATCTCCCAAAACAAACATGAGAATCATTACCACTAAGCTATGATATGCAATAATATGCAATTTGCAACAAATCCTCCTGAATTTCGAGTCGTGTTTTGTGTGATAATACCATCTTCCCATCGGGTTTTCGAGCTACAATGCAATTGATTGTCCAAAATGAGAAATAATGTTAAATATATCTAAAATTGTGGCTCTAGAAAAAAAATAGAGAAAATGAGAAGAAATCACAAATATATTTTTGTGTATTTTCCTGTTGCTTGATCCATCTTAATGGTTATTTATCTCTCTCTCTCTCTCTCTCTATCTTTCTCTCTCTCCCTCTATCTTTCTCTCTCTCTATCTATCTTTCTCTCTCTATCTCTATCTTTCTCTCTCTCTATCTATCTTTCTCTCTCTCTCTCTCTCTCTCTTTCTTTCTCTCTCTCTTTCTCTTTCTCTCTCTCTTTCTCTCTCTCTCTCATTCCCCTCTTTACCTCCTCCTGGACATTCTTGACAAATGCGTACCTCTCGTTCGCGAGGACCTTGTCACCGAGTGATTAATGTGCCTGGGACCATTTGGGGTTGGGTTGCGGTCGTGGTTTGCCGAGGCCGCGGAGAGTGGCACTGCTAGCGGTGCCGCTGATGGCCACGATGGCACTGTTATTGATAGCGGCGGTGGATCTCGGTGACGGCGGCGGTGACGGGTCGTGACAAGAAAAATGTCGGTCGTGACAGCTCGTGGTCTTTCCAGGAGGGTGCTGACAACCGGCGGGGTGTCTACAAGGTCGTGTGTCTGTCTGTCCATCTTTGCGAGCATATATGTTTGCCTGTTTGTATTTTTCTTATCTAAGTGAGTATACATGTACGACTGAATTCGTACGAGTGCGTGTATTGTTTGTGTGCGTGCATTTTCATATAATAAGGTATGCATGCATGTGCGTAAGACGAAATGTCGGAGTGTTGAGTGACCTTCCCTGGAGCTGGCAGGGTCGGGGGAGTGTCGGCCATCCCAAGATTCCCGGGAAAATTCTCAGAGGAGAAAAAAAAAGTAATTGCTTAAATACATATGCAGTTCGCGGCATTTCCTTGGAGAAACAGCTGGACCAGCACTCAAGCAGCTTATTGGAAGCTTCCAGAAAAGAGGCTTTTTGTGCGTTTTATTTTTTCAAAGTATGCCAATATTTATGATTTTCTGTTGGTTATATATATGCCTGTCGTTTGGGATAATGCGATGGGGAAAGCAAATTACAACTACACAGTTTATTGATGACTAGTCATTAAAATGCAATAACGGTAGTGATGGTGATAATGGCAATGCAATGTCAGTTTTGGTAGTGACATGAGACGAACACTTTTAGTCGCACGTAACATCAACATTATGAGCGCCATCGATAAAGCCAGTTCGCAACATACCCGTGGGAAAGCGGGTTATGAAACGCACCCATTAGCCACCCAGCGAACAGGTCAAGCAAGACCAGGCGATATGCAGAGCTGGGCAAACGAGGTCGCACTAACCTACCTTCCGGTGACATGCGATACGCGTGTTGTTTTCGCAGTCATGTCGACTCCTCTGTGGATCGGGTCATTAATTTTCCTGTGGATTGAGTATCTTTGCGGTCTTCATGAGTTGAGGTGGTATTCGGGTCTATTAAGGTGTACTTGATTTATAGACATATGTGTGTGTGTGTGTGTATGTGTATGTGTATGTGTGTGTGTGTACGTGTGTGTGTGTGTGTGTGTGTGTGTGTGTGTGTGTGCGTGTGTGCGCGCATGCGTGTGTGTGTGCGTGCGTGCGTGTGTGTGTGCGTGCGTGCGTGTGTGTGTTTGTGTGTTTGAATATTGTTCATGTGGGTGGGGGGATCTCGTACAACTTGTTGGCCTTATTTTATGAAGCTGAAACACTTGTCTATCCATATCTAGTCAAAGCTTGTTTCAGAGGCGCCAGCCCTTCTTGTTCATTGACACGAATGAGAAAAATAAATAAATCCCTGTGTCGTTGTTTTTTGTTAGTTTTCTGCTTTCCTTCCTCCCTATTACCCCTCTCCTCCTCACCTTTTACTTCCCCCAACCATCCAGTCCCTTTAATACAGAAGAAACCGAGAGTGCAACATCCTATAAAAAAGAGGAAGAACAGAAACATCGCGTTGCATTGCACTTGCATGTCATGGTCATTATATATATATTTTTTTCCTTTTTTCGCAGGTAAGCTTTGGTGACGAGAACGCGACCAGTGTTACCACCCCGGCAGGCTAGGTCAAGAGCGGTGAGTGTTGCCAGAATTACTCGTATTTGGCGTTTGATGTTTGGGGTCTAATTTTAGCCGGGAGGTTTTTGCGCTTCGTTTTTTTTTTTTTTTCTTTTCAAGTGGAGTAATCTTGTTTGAGAGACAGATACAGACAGACAGACAGACATTCAGACAGACATTCAGACAGATAGACAGACATTCAGACAGACATTCAGACAGACAGACAGACAGACAGACAGACATTCAGACAGATAGACAGACATTCAGACAGACAGACAGACATTCAGACAGACAGACAGACATTCAGACAGACAGACATTCAGACATTGAGACAGATAGACAGACATTCAGACAGACATTCAGACAGCCGCACAGAAGAGGGAGAGGGCTACGAAGAATACCATTAACGTAAGATCCCGACACCGAATCCTGACCTACGGCCGCCCATGGCATAGGAATCGCGGCGGATTTTCCCACCGGTGTTCCGCTAAGCTCCTTTGTTGTCACACCCGCACAGTTATCGAGGGGAGGAGGGACGATCATAAAAAAGGAGTACTTTCTTGTGCAGATCACGATGGAAGAGAAGGAAGAGGGGATGGAAGAAGTCGGGGGGGGGGGGGGGGCGGGGGGGGGGGGGGGGCATAAGTAAAAGTCAGTCATCCGCTTCCTTATCCTCCATTTTATGCCGGGTTATTCGGATACATGAATGTCCCGGGTAGGAAGGGCTCGGGAGGGACGGTAAGGGGGGGGGGGAGTCTGAGAGCGGGGGACTTTGCTCTTTCTACCCTGTGTGTTTTTTTGTCTCTTGCTTCTGTTCTGTCTGCTCTCACTCTCTCTCTCTCTATCTAGCTCATTTTCTCTCTCTCTCTCTCTCTCTCTCTCTCTCTCTCTCTTTTTCGTCGTCTCTTCTTTCTCTCTCACCCACTCACATACTCCTTTCTTCCTTCCTTCGTTCCTTCTTTCTTTATTGCTTTCCCTCCCGCCTTCCTTTCTACTTACCTTCCTTCCTTCGTCCCACCTCTAACTCTCTATATAAGTACCAACTTCCACCCAAGGCCATATTTTATATAAATTGTGAAACCCAAGCCTCTTCCGTGCCCAATTTTCGGCCTCTTCCCACTTCCTTTCTCGAACCAAGAACGAAACTGCTTGTATAGAAAACGGGAATTGACGAGTTAGTCGTGGGAAAATATGGAAAAGAAAACTTTCTTTTCTTCTTTTTAGGCCTCTACAGAGTCTGGCTGTTTTTTGTTTTTTTTCACCACTTTATTTGTTTATTCATGTATTTATTTTATTTGTTGCTGCTGGTGTTTATTTTAAGGATTAGAATTTAACTTTGGTATGTTATTATTACGTAAATTATATTCTCCGTTTCTGCGACTTTTACCTCTATTTTGCAAAAGGAAATGCTTTCAGGATTTAGAAGAAAAAAAGAAAATCCGAACCCAGACGCCAACCGTTAAAATAACTTTTAGGGCCATTTCTGGAGCTTTTGCCTTGTGTAACGTGGAAAAATGACCACAAGGTTTAGTTTTTTTTTAATCTATGGAGTCTAGTTTGGGTGTTAGGGAGACGACTATTATCCCAAAATTCCCATCTGTATTTTCCCAGCTCTGCTTGCATCTTCTATGCCTGCACCCGGGAAATGTGTGTGTTTTGCATGGATAACTGCCTCTTCTGTGTGTGTGTGTGTGTGTGTGTGCGTGTGTGTGTGTGTGTGTGTGTGTGTGTGTGTGTGTGTGTGTGTGTGTGTGGAGGATGGGGTGTTTGTGTCTGTGTGCTTTATATTAATAACATCCTCCTTTGAGTGTCTGAATGCGAGGTGGGGAGATTGTGCTTCTGCGGCTGCGTGCGTGAGCTTGGTTTCTTTTGGTCTGCGTGTCGACGCGCTTCCCGGTATATTCTATTAATATAATACGGACCGAGGGATCATATTTCCAGATTACCCAATTCATATTTCACAAAATGCACACTCCGGTTACGTGTCTTTGCGAATCGGTTCCGAGCGTCAGGCAGTGCCGAAAGTGTCGAAAATCGCCGGAAATTAACAAAACGCGATAAAGAGAGGAAACAAGCAATTATGCGAACGTGAGATACCTGGAGATCCAGTGCTTTGCTTTTGTGCGGATTCCTCGCGCATTTCCGTCAGCTTTTTGCATGACTGCGATTCTCCCTCGAGGAAGACGGCGCAGGAGATTTTATCATTTGTTTTTTATCATTTGTGTTCTTTTCTCAATCTTTTCTCCACAAAGCGAAGTGGCTGACTATGGCAGGTTAACGATTGTGTCTATTGTATATTATTGCATTAGGAAATGTCACCAGACGCTCCCTTTTGCAGTGCTTTTTTTCGATAGTAAAAGAGGTTGATGTTAGCGTAAGCGTGATAGTGCTTATGGTAATACGTCGGAATGGGAGGATGATATATGGTGTGGGTGGGTGGTGTGGGCGGGCATTTATGGTGTGGGTAGTCTCTTTATGGTATGAGCTGCTGTTTATGGCGTGGGCGGCCGTTTATGGCGTGGGCGGGGCTGCGGCAAGAGTCTCCTGAAGGAGGTGGCGGATCATGGCCGGCACTCGCGAAAACAATGGTCGATAGTCGCTAATCACTCCCTGCTCCTGGATGTCACGTTCTGGCCCCGAGCTATTCCTGGCGGATCTGATCTCTGAACTATTCTTTCCTCCTTCTCTTCCATCTCTTCCATTTCTTCCATTTCTTCCATTTCTTCCCTCTCCTCACCTTCCATCTCCTCAATGTCTACTTCTTCTTTTGGAAATGTATTTCATGCTCATGCCTCAAGCTTTCTTACTTTTTCCATCTCAGTTTCCTCCTTCCCTCCCTCCCTCCCTCCCTCCCTCCTCTCTCCCTCCCTCTCTCC
>BOPN01002839.1:85800-88300 GCA_017312705.2 Penaeus japonicus | reverse complement strand
GAAGCCCTACTACCATCAGGTTAACAGAAGAATGCAAGATAACGAAAGTGGAAGAAAGGGACAAAATGGAAAATCAATGAACTGACTCCTTCGCCATCTGGAATGCCTGGAATCACACGCATTCCACCGTGACCACGCCTTCGAGGTCAGGCGTAACCCGAGGGAGAGAGATAGAGAGGGAAAAACGGAAGGAGAAAGAGAGAGGGACGGTTGATAGGAAGAATAGAGAACAGGAAAGAGAGAAGGGGGACATGAGAACGGGAGAGAAAGAGAACGAAAGAGAAGAATACCAGAGAGGACAGAAAGAGGAAGGGAAAAGGCTGGTGGAGAAAGGATGGAGGAACAGAGGCTAAAGGAAAGACCCAAAGGAAGGGAGAGAGGAAAGGAAGAAAAGAGGGAGAGAGGAAAGGAAGAAAAGAGGGAGGGAGGGTTCCTTGGATCAGGTTACTGTACTTGTCGGACACGCTTTTCGCTGCTGCCGGAACTCGGCCGAGCGAAGATGCTGAAGGTCGCTTGTTGTCGTTTTTTAAAGAGCAGAGACTTTCTTGACATGATAATGTCGATCGAAAATGTCAGAGGAATAACGAGATTTCTACGATTTCTACGATTTCTACTGGAAATATTAATGAGTCTACCAGACGTGCGTGCGGTTTGTTTACATCGGCGGCGGAGGAGCAGGAGCAGGAGTAGGTTTAAGAGTCGGTGTTGAGGATCCCGCCGTCGCCCCGGATGGTGATGGACGGAACAGGCACACTGAGGGGCGTGGAGGGACTTGGAAGGGGGGAAGGAGGCAGAGAGAATAGGAAAAAGAGGAGAGGAGAGAATAAATGATTAAAGGAAAATGAGAAGGGAAGTGGAACCAGCTGAAAGACAAAAGGGAGAAAGAGAATCGGGAGAGAAATGCAGAAATCGAGAGAAGACGAATCTGAAAAGGGATAGAAGAGGGAAACGAGATGTATAGGAAGGGTAAGGACAGGATATTGGCGTGACTGAGTCCAGGCGCCATTAGGACTGGCATCATGTCACTTTGGTCCGGACGGAGGTGCGGGAACCACTTCCTTCCCGAGTGAAAGGAGGTTATGAAAGAGGAAAGGAAGGACAGGCGAAAACAGTGATATAGCCATAAAAAAGCTACGGCATGACAGTGCTGCTGATGGTGACTTTTATCTGGAATTTAATGTTGTAGTTATACAGGGAAAATATCCTTACTTATAATGTGACAAGGACACCATGACAATGACATAGGCGCACTGTATCTAAAAGACAGGTGTCGGAAGGGCGCGCCCTCTCCTTCCGTCACGAGCCGAAACCCTGGACGTCATCAGGTAGTCGAGACGAATCGAAATTTGTCTTATTACGGTGTGAAAATGTCCGTCATTCCGCTCTTATCGCCGGCGACCGACCTCCCCCGAGGGCGCGAATGGACCCCGCCCGCATCTGGCGGGAAATTGCCGCGTTATTGGATTTCGAGAACATTCTGGAACATGTAAAGATTGTGTTCGAGATTATGCCAGCTGTTAGATGGGAGATTTGGAAAGGTGCTTTTGTAGTAAGCTGTAAACAGAAAATTGATCAGGTTTAATTTGTCTAGCTGAATTTACAACATATGATTTAAAATGAATATGATGTTTTTTTAATGAAACACAAATTAGATAATGATTAGATATAAAACCTGTCATCTTCATGCGCTAGAAACTCGACAATAGCAATAAGCCAGATAAAGCAACTGTAACTGAAAACGAACAATGACAGAAGACTTATGAATGATGATGATAGATGGTGATAAATGTAACCTCAGCCAAGACGATCGGCTCGGGAACAAGAAGCCAGAGCGGGACCTTAAGAATGTTTACAGCAAATGAGAAGTAAACACCGGTAATGTATGCACGACGTCTTCCCCTTCCCCCCCCCCCCCCCCCACCCCTGTTCTCTCTCCACTTCCCTGTTCTCCCCCCCCCTCCCCCCCCCCCCCCCTCAAGCACCACAGGACGGGGATGTGATCGCCGTGACCTAACAAAAACAAACAACAAACACAACAACGTCCCCTCTCCCCCCCCCCCTCCCTCCATAACGGGTCCTCCCCTCAGTCACGATTGTGCCCTATGCTCTTTTGGGCGCCCCCCCCCCCTCTTCCACCTCTCTCTCCTACCCCCTCCCCCTCCCCCCTCGCACAAGCCACGCCCACGCCCAAGCCTCCGTTATGCGCTCATCAACGTCTTAATCTCGCCCACAGTTAACATCCCGTAGAAGGAGGTAGAACGAGCATTAATTTTGGGTCGGGAGGGGGGAGGGGGGAGGGGGAGGGGGTGACAAGAGATGAAAAAGGCATGCGTGATCGTGACTCTGAATGGTTTGTTTGCTTGTTTTTAGGTTGAGTGAGTCGATGACAGACTCTCGTTCGTGTGGTCATTAATATGTATTTTCCCTGCCTTTGAAAACTCGACTCGTACGAGTAACGAGTAAGTTTCCTTTGATTGCCCTTCGTAAGAAAATGGTTATT
>BOPN01002839.1:73300-78300 GCA_017312705.2 Penaeus japonicus | reverse complement strand
CGGTTATTCCCAAAGGTTCAGAGCGGTCCTTTAATTTTAGAGGCGATGTTGACCCTCTGACGTGATGCGCTCGCAGATACATAATGGCAAGGTGCGAACAGGCACACAGCACAATGTGTTACCTGGAGTGTACATAATCACATACACACGTGGACAATGCACACACACACACACACATGCCCGTCGTGAACTTCCGTGTTTGCCTAGTGTGTCGCTGCCTCGTTGCTCTGTTTGGTCCGCCATTGTTACTCGTCATGGTGGCTAGCCTGCGCCCTTCCAACCTGCCTCATCAACTGCCTTATTTCTTTCAGCCTGCTTCTGCTCACGGGAATATCTTTCGGCATAATTTCAGGCCATTTTTTTTATTGCATTTTATTCCTATCATGTCATCAATATTCATTCATTGTTATGTGTTTAGTTGTTTCATTGGTCTCCCTCGCAACATGCAGTCGCAGTTTCCTTTTCCATGCCATCTTCTCGCCGCATCCGTCGATTGAGGCGCGTTTCAAGGACTCCCTTAAATATCACAGAAATCATCAAGCTCTGGGAGCGGCGAAGGTCTCCCGCACGCAGCCTTGGAGTCATTTCCATACCGCTTGAAAGCAGGTCTTTTCTGAGCTGAAGATCTTCGTTTCGCGAAATGCTTGTGTGTTTCCAGCCCCGAGGTTTGTTCACGGCAGTGCCTGCTCGTGATCTTTGCAACCGCTGACTGTGAGCGATTGATTGCGCGTATCAATCCACACGTGGTTGTTTATTGTGAGAATAACTTTGGGTGGGAGAAGGAGACAGAAAAAGAAATGGTGGAGGAGAAAAAGAAGAAGAAGAAGAAAAAGAGGTAGGAAAATGATAATGGTGATAATGATAATAAAAAGAAGAAGAAGAAGAAGAAGAAAGAAAATAAGAAGTAGGAGGAGGAGAAAAGGTAAAGAATTATCAATATGGAAAAAATATGGCAAAAAAAGACTTGAAGAACAAAGAAGAGGAGAGGAGATGCAAAGAAGGATAATGCTTTTGATGAAGGGGAAGGTGAAGGGCATGATCATAACCATCATGCACTGCGGGTAAAACGTGTGAACGGCGCTGGAACGTTGAATATGACCATGTGATTGTCTTGCGCTGGGGAGGGGGAGGGGGGAGGAGGGGACGGGGTGGGGGAGAGGAAGAGAAAGGAGAGAAAGAGGAGTGAGGTTGGGGCTGGGTTTGGGGTTGTGGGAAAGGGCCCCGGCGTCGTGAACTCAGCCTCTCCGCAGCCTTTTCTTGTGCAGGATGTCGGGCTCAGCTTCCCCATTGTTTATCCGCCGTAACGTGAGCTCTTAAGAAAAGCTCTCTCTCTCTCTCTCTCTCTCTCTCTCTCTCTCTCTCTCTCTCTCTCTCTCTCTCTCTCTCTCTCTCTCTCTCTCTCTCTCTCTCTCTCTCTCTCTCTCTCTCTCTCTCTCTCTCTCTCTCTCTCTCTCTCTCTCCCCTCTCTCTCTCCCTCTCTCTCTCTCTCTCTCTCTCTCTCTCTCTCTCTCTCTCTCTCTCTCTCTCTCTCTCTCTCTCTCTCTCTCTCTCTCTCTCTTTCTCTCCCCCTCTCTCTCTCTCTCTCTCTCTCTCTCTCTCTCTCTCTCTCTCTCTCTCTCTCTCTCTCTCTCTCTCTCTCTCTCTCTCTCTCTCTCTCTCTCTCTCTCTCTCTCTCTCTCTCTCTCTCTCCCTCCCTCTCTCCCTCCCTCTCTCCCTCTCTCTCTCTCTCTCTCTCTCTCTCTCTCTCTCTCTCTCTCTCTCTCTCTCTCTCTCTCTCTCCCGCCCTCTCTCTCTCTCTCTCTCTCTCTCTCTCTCTCTCTCTCTCTCTCTCTCTCTCTCTCTCTCTCTCTCTCTCTCTCTCTCTCTCTCTCTCTCTCTCTCTCTCTCTCTCTCTCTCTCTCTCTCTCTCTCTCTCTCTCACACTCACACTCACTCTCTCTCTCTCTCTCTCTCTCTCTCTCTCTCACTCTCTCTCTCTCTCTCTCTCTCTCTCTCTCTCTCTCTCTCTCTCTCTCTCTCTCTCTCTCTCTCTCTCTCCCTCTCTCTCTCCCTCTCTCTCCACTATCATATCATACCTTCTCTCCATCTCTTATTCTTCATCTCTTCACCTCTTCCTCCATCTATGTCTCTTAATTTGTACTTCCCCCCTGCTCCCTGCCGTCACTTTATCTGTCTCTCAATTCAACTGATCTGGGTTTTTTTTCCGGGGGGGGGGGGGCTTTGAAGAGCACGTAAGTCCACAAATGTAAGTGTTTTGGCTCGCATTCGTGTCAGGTGTATTTGTATGGTAAACGACCGTCAGTGTAGGTCAGTGTCAGCGGTCAACCTATGAGCGTGACAGACAAACAAGACATTCCCGCGGGATGTTTGAGAGAGAGAGAGAGAGCTGGTGGTCACACGGTGCCTTGCCGTAAGGTGCTTGATTAGCGGCGCTGTGGCACTCTGGCGACGGGGGGGAGGAGGAGGAGGAGGGGGGAGGGGGAGATAGGGGAGACGGACAGGTGTTTTCAGCGTGCGAGACGCAGCGAAGATACGTTTGTTATCTCGTGCGCGGAGACATCACGTTCACGCATATACACCGCTGCTCTGACACGTCAACGGAAGTCTTTTTTCCCGCGCGAGCACGTACACTCACGCACAGACAGATAATTGCACATACACATCCGCACGGACGCACAAATACGCGCATAAAATGTGCACGAGCACTTGCAGACACAATGCAGATACACTCCGCGCGAGTGTGAGTATTTATTCGAACTTCCACACAATGCATAACAGACAGGAACCAGCGGGTAGGGAGTGGAAGGGGGAGGGGGGGAGGCAGAGGGTGCAAGAGAGTTGCTTAAGGCCAAGTGATTACGCTCGCAAGGTGTGGATTGTGGGAAAGATACGTTAGCGAGGTTTTCACGGCTGAGGGCAAAAACGGCTCGAAGAATGTGGATCTTTGCCATTCCTTTACCATTCTCTCTCTCTCTCTCTCTCTCTCTCTCTCTCTCTCTCTTCTGTCTCTCTCTGTCTTCTGTCCGTATGTGTCTCTCTCTCTCTTCTTATCTCTCCTCTCTGTCCTCTCTCTCCTCACTCTCCTCTCCTTTCTCTCCTCTCTCCCTCTCCCTCTCCCTCTCCCTCTCCCTCTCTCCCTCTCCCCCTCCCTCTCCCCCGTATTTACTTTCCCTTTGTCTTATTTTTCTCGCTTCTATCTGCTTTCCCTTGCGTCTGAGGTCGGTCCGTTCGCGAGGCGGGAAAGGGCGGCCAAGAAAAGAAAGTCTTATGGGGCCTCGAGTTGCACGCATCGCGATGTGAAGCTGATGTTGCTGACTTCTGTGTTCCCTTTCGTTTCGTCTGGTATATTTCCTTCAGGAATTTTCTTAATGAAGAACGAGAGAGAGATAGGTAGAGGGAGAGAGAGATAGGGAGATAGGGAGAGAGAGAGAGAGAGAGAGAGAGAGAGAGAGAGAGAGAGAGAGAGAGAGAGAGAGAGAGAGAGAGAGAGAGAGAGAGAGAGAGAGAGAGAGAGAGAGAGAGAGAGAGAGAGAGAGAGAGAGAGCGATAGAGAGAGAGAGAGAGAGAGAGAGAGAGAGAGAGCAAGAGAGAGAGAGAAAGAGAGTGAGAGAGAGACAGAGAGAGAGAGAAAGAGAGATAAAAAAGGACAAAAGGAAGACACAGTCAAAGACAGACAAAGAGTAAAAAGAAACAGGCATGACGTGAGGGTACGCATCGTGGGGACCATTATCACTTTTTTTTTCTAACCTCTCTTTATCTTTCCCTTCGTCTTATCACGGCATCAAGTCCATTACCTCGCCCTGTGAATGGCAATAGTGCTTCTTTCATTGTATCGTATCATCATTACTTCCATCACCCTTATCAGCATTTCCATCTTCTTATCATAAACCGTCATCACAACAAGCATCATTAATTAACATCATCACATCACTATTATCCATCCATCATTCCCCCTCCCTCCCTCCCTCCCTCCCTCCCTCCCCCCACCTCCTTCCTACCTTCCTTCCATTTATCTCAATCGTATTAATCCTCATAAGCATCTTTTTATCCTCATTTTCATAAATGAGAAGGACTTCGTCGTGCGTGCGTGTCCATGGGAGGATTCCTGGGATGCTGCACAAGACACAGCGCCGGGAGATGGAGTAAGCGCGGGGGGAGGGGGGAGGGGGAGGGGGAGGGGGAATGCGCCTGAGATTTTATCAGATTTCTTAAAGGGTAGTTTGGAATAGTGCCTTACGGAGTTTAAAAATACGTAAATGTATAAAACACATAAACATAAACAGACACTCACTCATTCATTCATTTATTCACTCAATCACTCACTCACTCACTCACTTACATTCACTCACACTCACTCACTCACATTCACTCACACTCACTCACACTCACTCGCTCACTCACACTCACTAATATATATATATATATATATATATATATATATATATATATATATATATATTGTTTTTTTATAATATACATCCATAATTATTTAGATATATATGTATAGACATATATGTGTATATGGGTGTTTATGTATATAGGTAAATACATGAAGGAATTAATAGAAGCATAGATAAGCACACATTTTGTTTGTTTGTTTTTTACTTATATATTTACGCACCTATATGCTTGTTTCTGTATACACATACATAACAGTACACACAATAATTTCTGTATATGCATTTTTATTTGCTTGTCGGTTATTATAAGCAACTGTCACTCTATGTGCTCTCTTCTTTTAACTGTTTTTGTTTTACATTTTCGTCACTTAATTTTGTCTTCCCCCAGAGGATACCCGCCCTGACCACCTCCTCACAAATGGCATTGTAAACCAGGGTGAAAATTACCCGCCGCACCTCCCCCCCCCCTTTCCCTCATCCTCCTTCCCTGCCCTCCCCTCCCCTCCCCTCCCCTCCTCTCCTCTCCTAATCCTACCCTTGCCCGACCTTCAGTCAACCCCTTAATCTTCTTCAGACATTTACCCCAATCCTCTCACTTTT
>BOPN01002839.1:65800-68300 GCA_017312705.2 Penaeus japonicus | reverse complement strand
GGACAGAGGGGGGGGGGGGGGGGGGTAATTAGGCACTTTCCAGGATGAGTGTCAAAGGGCGTCTGCGACGATTCCCACGAGTCGAGGAGGAATCGGGCGGTCAGGCGCGGATGTGGTGGTGGAGCGTGGGCCATAGGTCTATCGTGTATGCGTATACACGTGCGTGCGTGTGTGTATGTATGTATGTATGTGCGTGAAATACGTCTATTCTATCCCCTTCCCTTAAACATAAAAGACCAACCAAAGCGATAGGTTCCCCATTGACGCCAAAGGGGGGGGGGGCGAACACGGACCCAATGGGCGGTTATTGGAAACAAAAGGCCTCCAAACCTCACTTCCAGCGCCCTTGTGGACCTAGGGTGGGGGTGAGGGGTGGGGAGGGAGGATGTTACGCTGAGACAAAAGAGTCCATCAGTGCATGGATCAGGTGGAACCAGCAGGGAGAGAGAGAGAAGAGAAGAGAGGAAGAAAAAAAAGATCAAAATGAAATATGCGAAAAGACGAAGAAATCTCAAACACGTAGTAACGGAATGGAAAATAATTATAATCATATCGGAGGAGGGCCAACGCTGGAGCAATCGCGCCTACACGCCGTGCAGTCACCTGGAAAATATTACGCATAAACGGACAGCCCGGTTCTTCTGCGTCTCTTCTTTCGTTCTTCTGCGTCTCTCCTTCCGTTCTTCTGCGTCTCTCCTTTCGTTCTTCTGCGTCTCTTCTTTCGTTCTTCTGCGTCTCTCCTTCCGTTCTTCTGCGTCTCTCCTTCCGTTCTTCTGCGTCTCTCCTTTCGTTCTTCTGCGTCTCTCCTTCCGTTCTTCTGCGTCTCTCCTTCCGTTCTTCTGCGTCTCTCCTTTCGTTCTTCTGCGTCTCTCCTTCCGTTCTTCTGCGTCTCTCCTTCCGTTCTTCTGTGTCTCTCCTTTCGTTCTTCTGCGTCTCTCCTTTCGTTCTTCTGCGTCTCTCCTTTCGTTCTTCTGTGTCTCTCCTTTCGTTCTTCGGTCGCCTCTCCTTGCGGCGACTTCTCCCTCTCTGCAGATTTTCTTCAATCTTTCTAGCTGTTTAGTTATCTCATATTTATACTTTCCTCACCTTTAACCAAGGAGGGAATGAGAAGGAGAGGGAGAGAGAAGGGAAGGGAGGGAAAGAGAAGGGATGGGAGGGAAAGAGAAGGGAAGGGAGAGAGAGAGAGAGAGAGAGAGAGAGAGAGAGAGAGAGAGAGAGAGAGAGAGAGAGAGAGAGAGAGAGAGAGAGAGAGAGAGAGAGAGAGAGAGAGAGAGAGAGAGAGAGAGAGAGAGAGAGAGAGAGAGAGAGAGAGAGAGAGAGAGAGAGAGAGAGAAGGGGGTTGATATTATGCGTCGAACTATTCGTAAATAATTCAAGAAGTTTCGGAAGTCCCATTCATCGGAGGCGCACAAAGAACGGATTTTGGAGCGTGGGAGAATCCGCCCGTTTGCGAGAAACATCACGGCGCGAAGGACGGGCGTGTCAGGGCGGGCTATTCCGCTCTTTCTTATGCGCCCTTTAGGCATGTCGACTGTGCGAGCTTCTGTTTGCGGAGAACCGGGCACACACACACACACACACACACACACACACACACACACACACACACACACACACACACACACACACACACACACACACACACACACACACACACACACACACACACACACACACACACACACACACACACACACACACACACACACACGTATATACCTATGTGTAACGGTATTTTACGAGGATAATCGTCTGGATTGAAGCGTAACCTGTTTCATTTTCTATCCCGACATTTTCTGCTGAATTCAATCAAAGGGAACGAGACTGAAGAAAAGGAATGAGTTGTAGAAGAAAGCAAGAGAGAGGAAAATGCACATTCCCCTGGATATCTACTTAACTCCGCATTGCTGTCCCCGGACGCACTCGCAAACACACACACACACGCACACACACACACACACACACACACACACACACACACACACACACACACACACACACACACACACACACACACACACACACACACACACACACACACACACACACACACACACACACACACACACACACACACACACACACACACACACACATACACTAACACACTCTTACACACTTACAAAACTACTCAAACAAGATGAGTCGCTAATTCTGCTTAAAAAAAACCTTTTCCGTGGTTCCTGCCGACTGAGTGGTTTTTTTCCGGTCACGATGCAACGTCCTGGAAGCGAGGCATGGAAGACCCACCGCTGCTCTTCGGAAGTCGATTGTTCCCTGGAAGAACAGGCGGGTATCGGCGAGAAAGTTTTTTTTTCTCTATTCATATCGTCTAGGAAGGATTGTCTCATTCTTTCTTTCTCTCTTCCTTCCTTTTTTTTATGCCTCTCTCTCTCTATCCTCCCTTCTCTCTCTCTCTCTCTCTTTCTCTCTCTCTCTTTCTCTCTCTCTCTTTCTTTCTCTCTCTCTCTCTCTCTCTCTCTCTCTCTCTCTCTCTCTC
>BOPN01002839.1:53300-55800 GCA_017312705.2 Penaeus japonicus | reverse complement strand
AATCCACTGCGTTTTTCCAATCCCGATTATTCACGATGACATAGATCACTTCCCTCATCAGCCCTGCTTGTTTTCTTATTCGTGATCCGATTCAATTATGTTTTTACATTATTTAATCAGACGTGAAACAATTTCCCTAGAGAGGCAGAAAAAAAATCGTTCATAAACTAGATATCCGGATATGCCAAATAATTATTCAAAGCAAGAATGAAAGAAAGGTTGAGAACTGTAGGGCAGTTTTGGAGGTGCTGCGACGAGGCGCTGCGTCGGCCGTCAGGGGAAGGAGAGGAAGGAGAGGACGGCCGGGGAGATCAGGAGGGCGGGGAGATCAGGTGAGCGGGGAGATCTGGAGGGCAGGGAGATCAGGAGGGCGGGGAGAGACGCGTAGCAGGGAGCGCCATTGACAAGACCACCTGACAGTGTGTGCAGGCGTGCTTGTTTTTGTTTTTGTGTGCGTGCGTTCGTGCGTGTGTACGTGCATTCGTTTGCATGCATTAGTATTAGTATGTGCATCCATGCATTTTATTTCACCCGCGCTCACTCGCCTACTCGAGTGCCGCCAATCCAATCAAGATGAATTAATGGACTTACAACCCATACTAAGGAAGGGTCGGGGACGCGGAGAGAGAGGGAAGGGGAAGCGGGCGGGCGGGCGCGCGGGAGAATCCAATCCCTGAAAATCCACCTGTAATCCCACAGTGCCGGGAAATAAATCCGCATGGGATTACCGGTTAGCGTAAGTCCATTAGCTTCACCTCACTGCGGTTAATGGCGAGCGTCGGCTTTCATGTCCCCGATCCGGGACATTTCACGCTCAACTGATGATGATGCTAATGGAGGCTAATGATAGTGATAAGTGTGGTGAGACTGTGATGACTCTGAGGTGATAATCGCCGCGTGTAATAGAGAAATGAATATAGTGTTTGCCATAACGGTGAAGCTTTTTTTTTTCTTCATACATGCCACTGAAGCCTTATTTATGCAAGCTCGTTCTTTACAGTTACTTCATGCATGCTTGTAACAGGAAGATCAAGTTTGTTTACTTGCGAGGGGAGTAGCAGTGTGCGGATCTGCGTGCCTGCTAGGAGCTCTCGTTTATCTATTTGTGTGTTTATTTGTTATTTGAATGACTATTTCGGCTTTACTTGTTTGTCAGAATCCATAGTATCAAGAGCACCAAGGAGGCTTACAATTATCATAGTTGTGGGCAGTGCGTGGGTGGCGCTGCCGGGGAGGGGGGAGGGGGGAGGGCCGCAGGGGGAGGGCCCTTAACCCCTTAACCACACAAACAAATTTACTCCTCGGAACTTCCAACAGCTGATGCAGGTCTTAAGACAACGCTCCGACATCAGTGCTGGCTTGAAAAAGTACCGAGGAAAAACTTGATAGGAAAGATTATATATAGTGGCTCCACTGATGGCGTCAGCGGCCCAGGCGAGAGTAGGAGGAGAAAAAGATTCCCTCGCAGATAGGATTATTTTTGTATGGGTTTATATATAGCGTGGGTGTTTTCCCTCTTCTTAGGTACATAAACAACTCAAGTCGGCGGTCTCTGTTGGGTTTTCGAAGCCTGTTTGGTGAATAAGTCTCTTTTTTTTCTAATCCAGCCATCTTTTCTCTGTTTTATCTTTTCTATTTGTTTTTTGTTTTTGTTTTTCTATTCTTGTTACACATGTTTTCGCATCACCTCTCCACCTCCTATACACAATATCCTCCCGCTTTCTTTTCCTCTCTCCTTCCCACTTCAGAAGTCTCTCTCCGCCTTTTCTCCTTCTTTCACACGATTAATAACTGTCTTTTTTTCTCTATATGTATCATTATCGTCCCGCCGCTTTCGTCTTCAGCGCCACCGCGGGGGGTTTTAAGCACTAATAATTACCTCGTTCGATCCTTTGGTAGGCGGACGGGGGGGGGGGGGGTTCTCTCGTTTTTCTTAACTTGTTTCGTTTCTGTCTAGCGTTTTTTTTTTTTTTTTTTTTTTTTTTTTTTTTTTTTTTTTTTTTTTTTTTTTTTTTTTTTTAATGAGTTTATCCTCTGTCTTCCTTGATTATTGTTTATCTCTGTCACCTTCTACTTCGTATGTCTATTTCTTTTTTTTTATCATTATTATTATTATTGAGTATGTTTTTTATTTGTCCATTGTTTTCCCTTCATATCCGACCCTCCGAAAGATCCGCGTGGTCGCGAAGGGTGAATGAAGGAAGAGCCCCAGATAGAGTCATCGCATAGACAGGCGTTCGCGAATCCCTCATGAAATCGTTTCGGCTTGTGGCGTGTCCTTTTCTTTTGTGATGCGCCGAGCAAATTAGCCTCATTTTTTCCGCCTCGTCCGGCACGGGGTAAACAAGGTGAGGGTAAGGTCACTCGCGCACACGCTCAGGTCAGCCGCAGGTATGACTGGCAGGTGGGGTCGCCTGTGGTCACGGTACTTGATATTGAAGTATTTTTTTTTTTTTTTTAGAGTGGTTTTAATAGATCGTAAATATATATGTTACTTGCT
>BOPN01002839.1:38300-43300 GCA_017312705.2 Penaeus japonicus | reverse complement strand
AGTTTGGATTCTACTAGGCAGTGAATAATAAACAAAAGTGAAACAACCAAATACTACTTGACATATGAGCAAATAGGCAGAGAAAAGAAAAAAATAAAGTTTGGATTCTCTCACCTAGTAGAGTAGAGAACACATTGGCCACACACTTTCTGGTCGGCACTTCTGGCAACAGGTCAGTGAACGTCATAAGAATCCCGCTTGTATGCTTATCAATGATGTTAAGTACCTCCTTCTCAGCCTCTAAACAAGTCATTTGTGAAAGATCCGGTGTCTCAACAATCCGAGTTGGAGCCGAGGGATGCCTTATTGGAGTGACAGTGCCTGGGATAAAGGACTCTTCACCTAAGACTGGTTCAGGTGGTCTGTATGCTAAAGGCATATCAGGTAGTCCCTGCTGTGCCTCAGATAGGAATGCCTCTTCTGGGAGCTGTCCACCACTTATTAGCTGAGGTGCCACTTCATGTACCTCAAATTCTCCAGTTGCAGGTATTGGAAAAATTTCTAAATCTTCAGAGGGGAGTGGTAAAGCAGATGCTCTCCTGGAGAAATAATTACTAACATATGTGTATGGTTCTTCTAAATGAAGTAATGTTTCCTGATTTTTTTTCTACCATAATTTAGAGTAAAATATGAATTTTGAAAAGTGGATAGAAACTGACAAAAAAAAATAATAATAATAGAAAAAAATAAATAAATAAATAAAATAATAATAATAATATCAGACTAGTTGAGTAATACTTCATCTTTGTAAAACTATCTTGTAATATATAGTACAAGTAAAGCAAAGTTGTAAGAAACTCATTTTCACAGGCATCTATAAAAAAATATATAAAATAATTTCTAAGGCAAACCAAACACAAGAACTTAGTTATAATTACGGTAAATGTGAGAGCATGCATTAACAAAATGAGCGACCAAGTGAGTGGATGAGTGTAAAACAGTCAGTGGGTTTGGTGGATGAGTGAGAGAGAGCACATAAGTTTGTTTTTTTTAAGATTAACAATAAGATGAAAAAAAAAACAAAAACATAAAGGAATAAGAGTCATAATATAGGCATATGAATAAGAGCTCAATCTTTGGTATGTTACATTAATATGTTGTTAATAGTACGGTTGATTCAGCAGAGTACATTAAATTAGAGAGCAGACTCCATGGGCAATTCTAATGAGCAATACATATAAAATATCAGAAATCATATAGTTTATATGTTATAATATATTTATCAGGACCAAATGGTACCTTTAAAAATATTTTTATACAACACAAATTGGCAGACATTAACCCTCACAAAACAGTAAACTGCACATTAAGTGAGGTTTCAGTTAACATATTGTCTGTCATTCTTGGAGGTTACACTTATGCTGTCAATGTTAACTGAAAGTACAGCATCATATGTAATTCATGATGGTACATCAGTTCATTTTGTCAAAGTATTAAAGGAATACCTGGATCATGCTCATCCCAACAGATGGGACAAGGATGCTACCCCCATTCCCTGGTAACCCTGCTCCCTAGATCTGAACCCTTTAGACATCTATCTACAGCATGGGTTCTTAACCCGTTAACACGTGTGACGTGTTTTTTTTGTCATACATGACAAAGGAGATCTTGCCTGACGATGGGCGTCATGACGTTTGGGGATTTTGGGTCACTATGTTATTATATTGTGCTATGAGTAATGAGTGAGTGATGTTGACAATTGCAGTCATAATTACTATGACTGCCATAATATTAAGCAAAATGGGTTTCAACTTGCATCCAAAACCTAGATGGTACCACTTTCTTCTAGCACCAGCAGGAGAGAAAGCCTTGAATGGCACCCATCTACGGTCTCTAGTGAGCACTATCTCTATAGAGCGATGGCACATAGCAAGTTATCGACCTCTTGCTCTGAAATACTGCAGATCAAAGATGTGCAGGCAGAACGAGAGGAGGAAGGTGACTCAAACCATGCCCAATGCCTACAATGTGCCCCTGTGCCAGTAGGGATGCCTTTTGATATGGCCCTCACTGCCAAAAGCACAAGTTTCCTTCCACTTCCCTTTCTCTCCATGTTATCTTCATTTTGGATGGTTATAAGTTTCTTGTTCGTTCGTGACAGCACACAAATACGAAAAAATAAAGTTGCTTTTCGCCCTCCTCTGACACCACAACACTTCTATCACATTGAGTATAAAGAAAATAAACATAAAAAAACAAAACACAAAAAAAGCTCTAGCTTTACAATGAGTGACTAAAAGGGAGTGGGAAAAATCACGGTATGTTGCTAAAGCTGCATCACTCAGAAATAAAACCCATCCTGGAACTGGGTAAGCAAATCTATCCCCTTGTCGGCAACGGGTTAACTTAGGAGTATGAGGCTAGAGTGAAAAAGTAGAAATTTCTCCCACTACTTTTGGAATATTCAGAATAATTGTTGCTGTGTACATAATTGTTGCTTATAAAGACTAAATGTCATTTTTTATTTTTCCTTTTAATTTAGGACTGATATTCAATCACTGATTAAAAAGTGTGTGTGTGTGTGTGTGTGTGTGTGTGTGTGTGTGTGTGTGTGTGTGTGTGTGTGTGTGTGTGTGTGTGTGTGTGTGTGTGTGTGTGTGTGTGCATGCTTGTGCGTGTGTGTGTGTGCATGCTTGTGCGTGTGTGTGTGTGTTTGTGCATGTGTGTGTGTGCGCGAGTGCATATGTGTGTGCATGTGTGTGTGTGCGCGAGTGCATATGTGTGTGCATGTGCATATGTGGAAGGAGCATGGGGCATGGTGATAAAAGAATTAACAGCCAATGATCTAATCCTGCTCCACAAATCTGGCTTATCCTTATCCTTAATGGCCTAAATAGAGAATCATGGCCAGGTGTGTATACATTGGTATGGTATATAGAACTTGCAAATGGGGGCTACTCTGGATAACTTCTTGAGGTTGTAATAAAGAGACAGGAGTTGTAAAGGTCTGTGAGTAAAAAAGTACACTTCTGCAGGTTTTACTTAATTTTTCACCAACATTGACACATCTTAATTTTATTGTACCATGCAAACTATGCAGAATCTGACATTGCTGTTTAAAATTACCCAAGTTTGTCATCTAATTCAATGTAATCTTTGCTGAATCACCCTGTAAAACTATAGGTATATATAAGTGTAACATAAAATCTACATATATAAGTATAACTACGAATTATCAAGATTGATTTTGCAGGTTGTTTCATTTAAAATTACTGAAATTGAAAATGGATTAATTCCCTATATCCCTATTATGTCTGAAAACCATGTTATTCTGCCTCAACCGTTACTTTTACTGCATCTAGACATTGCAACATACACATATCTATTATAAAATATGCATTAAATGAATAAAAAATCTACACAATCTAGAACACAGACTTACCTGTCCATATGTGCAGGTATATGGTGAACATCAGCTTGAACTGTAATAACTTCGCGAGCAAACTGAGGAGAACCAATAGGACGGCGTGGTGAGGGCGTGATAGGAGGCCGCATTTGGGTCCTTTCAGCTGGGTATGCTCCAGGGGGTGTGGCAGATCTTATGTCCTCACTATCTTGTCTAGATGTCCTACTGCAACTTTTACCATAAGTATCTTGACTTGTTTTGAGCACTTCATCCAACTGCCTTACTTCCATGGGTTCTATAGAAAGTGAATATATGTGATATATAAAACACCTCACAATGATGGCCAACTATCTGAACCAATCAGTTTTCTCATTTCACTAAAATTCAAAATGCAAAACAAAAGGTCAAATAGGTAATAAGACAAATGAAAAAAAAAAAAAGAATTCACTCATATGGATAAAATATTACATGTTATAATGCAAAAAAGTTAAATAACACTTAAATGATGACAGAATAATGAAAAGGAATTGAGAAAAAATGGATAAGTAGGTGAAAAATCAATTACTTAAATTCTATTTCAAATTTAGATGTATCAATGAATCAATGATTTCTTATCACCAAGAAAGTTGATATATACAGATATGCAAGTCCAAAATGGTTAGAATAAGGAAAGTCCTCTTATGAGTACTCATCATTAAACATTTTGTTTATTTTCCATATATCAATACTATATGAACAATGTGAAAGTTGATCTTAAAGGCAAATTACCTTCTATCATACGTCTGGGAGTGGTCGTCTCTAAGGGCATTCCAGCTTCAGTTCTTGTGGCAGAGGGTGAATGTTCTACAGGATGAAGGATAGGCTGTATCACTTCCAGATTTTCAATAGCAAGATACTCAACCTGTGGTTGATCCTTCAGTGGTAAAACCTGATCAACTGAAACACTTTGCCGTTCTGTATCAATCTGTTCCTCTGTTTGGGGGATAGGGATAATGGTTCTAAACTGTCAAGGAAATTATCACATTAAATCAAAACTTAAAATCAAGATATCTAAAGAAATACTAACACTAAAATGTATTACATCCTATTACCTTGAATTGGGAGAAGCTGAGCAAGTTCTTGCTGTACTGGTTCTATCTGACTGACATTTGGTGTTCGTAACAAACTGTCCAAAAAATAGAAAAAAGAAACTAAGAAATAAATACAAATCATCATCAACATAAAAGGGGAATGTATCCCATTTATATATCGCATTCTTACATTAACCGTTAATAATTTATGCAGTTTCAATGCAGAGTTTTATGGCATTCCTGTAACATTTTGATGGTGTCTGCAATATATAATGCCCAACCTTCTGCTTGCTGATGTTCTTGAGGACTCCAAATTAGAAGACAGCAAAGAGGATGCATCTGGTAGAAGAAGAGTATCCTCACTAACTACACTCAAACCAAAACGGGCTCCCTCAACACTCTCATCTGGAAGCTGTATAATAACGGGTTCATAAGTAATAAGGGAAAAATGATTGGAAATATGGTAGGTAAAAGGGGTAGGGGGCAGTGAGAAAGAGAGAGAGAGAGAGAGAGAGAGAGAGAGAGAGAGAGAGAGAGAGAGAGAGAGAGAGAGAGAGAGAGAGAGAGAGAGAGAGAGAGAGAGA
>BOPN01002839.1:31255-33755 GCA_017312705.2 Penaeus japonicus | reverse complement strand
CTTATCTCCCGACTCCTGACCACCAAGGTCTAACTGTCTAGTCACACTCTCAAGAGTCTGCAAAGTTTGTTAGAAATCTGAGATTAATGCCTAAACTAACAGACATTTGAAAATAATTAAATAAAGAGAACTCTCATAAATATGGACAGGGTTAACACAAATATATACTGAGGAGTTTAACAATTAATTTTTTTGAGCTCTGACACAAAATCATGACACATCTAGGAACTGGCATGAACAACACAAGAGTGAACATTATATAGCTGAAACACATAGTGCTTGCATTACCAATGGTGGAAACAAAGATTCCACCCACTACTCCCCTGGTAACCCTACCACCCTTTCTCCCATCACCTGCCAGCACAAAAGTTAAATGGTAAAACTGGAAAAAATAATAGTTGTAACAGAACGTGAAGGGACATCTGATGTAAACACTTGATACAGCAACTGGAAAGAATGAGGGATAGGAAGTTACCATCTTTGCAGAGAAAAAGCAGAAGATAACCCTGTAAGAAGTTGGCCTATGCTGATTTGTAATGGCATGGAAAGCCCTCACTATAGGAAAGGAAAGGCAACAACTAACAAAAAAAACTCATGAGATAAAACACACACATCTGACATAAATTAGATAAATGGAAAGACACTAACCCCAATCTTAAGAATATAAGAAAACAGGAAGAGGGGACCACCGTATGTTTGCTGTACAAATGAATAAGAGATCCAAGTAATCTCAATATATCTATACGAGAAAAAGTCTTATAAGGATAAGGGAACAATGGCATTTGCCCAAGGAATACAGCCATGACAGCAAAGATAACGAATTTCATTCACAGAAACAGACATTACATGGCCACCTCTCAGAATATACAGATACCCGTGCTTGTCCTATTTTCATTAGATTACTTTGTGGCAAAGGGCATATCCCATATACACTGTCCTACATAAAAAGAATATATATATAAAAATTGTTTACTACCAGGATTGGTACAAAAAGCAAGAGGAGCCATAACCAAGGTTGTGTAGGAGACTAATGCTACCAAAAGTAATTACCAGCATCCAAGCAATAACAAAGATATATAGGCTACATCTTGAAAATGCTCTGCAAGAGCCCCACTGGCCAGCTTCCTGAATCTGCCTCTGAGTGAACAATCAGAGAGCTGCAAGAGTCAGAATAGTTATTTGCATTGGCCGACTTAACTACCTCCTTTTATTAGTGGTAACTTCAGAAGCAGAGCAAAGGCATCAAGAAGTAAGAAAGCCTCACTGTTCCAACCTGACACTGAGCATAAGAGAAGTAAGAAACCCTCACTGCTCCAACTTGACACTGAGCATAAGAGAAGTAAGAAAGCCTCACTGCTCCAACCTGACACAGAACATGAGAGAAGAATAAGAAACACTCACTGATCCAATCAGGCACAGAACGTGAGAAAAGATTTCCACCCACAAGGGAGAACCATGTGCCCTTAAAACATGTCCTAAAAAGTCATGATATATGTCTGATTAGCTCCTTTTGTTCAATACACATAGCAAAACTGGCTTGGTAATATAGGAGAGAATAAATAGAATGACTATCAAAAAAGTAAATAATACAAAAAATATTTCCTGTAGCATCAAGTCATATTAATCAAAAAGGTTACTGACTGGATCCAGGGGTAGTTCTGCCAATGGGCCCTCAAGTAGGAAGGGGGGTCCTAAATCAATGGGTCCCAAAGGCTGTTCCTCTTGCATCTCAGGGAGCTGAAACATCAATATAAACAAATCAAAAAAAAGGAGAGAAAGGCTATTTCAAATATTTAATATGATTCCACATTATTTTCTTTTACTTCTATTTAAAGATATGATAGACTCACAATATGCCTTAAATATGCACCTAAGCTGTCACTTAACAATGACATCATCTGGAGGTAATCTATAAACAAACCTGCACAGCAAAAGGCTGTGTACTTGTGGTACTCAAGTCATGCTCTCGGAGCGTTATGTCCTCTAGCCGTGCCCTGGTAGGAGTCTCTATCCAGTCACCTAACAGAGTGTGAGCATCTATGTCCCCTGTAGAGTCTGTAACAACCTCAAGTCTCATGGTTTCCATCTCAGCCGATGCTGGGGTTGAAGTGGCATCTCTCTCTGGTAGAAAATTACTATTTTTGTAAAATGAGGAAAAATATTCCTAAATATCCCAAAGTTAAATTTAATATTTTTTTTCTGATATCCATGCTATTACATTTTATATCTTATATTTCTTAAGATTAAAACTGGGCTTACTATACAATAACAGTTAATATCTTTATAAAATAATGGTAGAAATGTACAATAAAATTAAAACAAATTTCGAATAGGAAACTTCAGAATGAAAAAATAAATGGAAATTCATTTATATAAGACTTAATGAAATAAGCCTTCATCCAAAATATGGGTACTTTGACCCAATCTTTCTATATTCTTAACCTCTCAACCTCTCCTGGTCTCTCTATACTTTCTCACTGCTGGTCTCAAGTCAACCCCA